>JAODUG010004074.1:0-10830 GCA_027564795.1 Aphredoderus sayanus
TTTAGCGCCCTCTATCTGCCACAAAGAGCTAGTGATTTGGGTCATTTTGACCCAGAGGACATTACGAGGGTTAAACACCCTCCTCCCCTGACATGAGGAGTGGGTGGCTGGCTGGAGGGAGGGGTGGTGGTGGCGGCATTACATATCCTGGCACACCCCAGTATTCTCACCCCCCCCCCCCTTTGTCTCTGACAGCCAGGCTCTCCCAGGGCTCGGCTAATCCTGTTATTCATTGGCGGAACCCCCCCCCCCTCCCTTCCCCCCACCACCTCCCCCCTCCGCCCCCTGCCCCTGCCCGAGCCTTGGCCCGAGCCTTGGCCCGAGCCTTGGCCCGGCCTGGATCACCACACTGACATGCGGTCGTGGTCTCTCTCTCCGCCACGCTCCTGGGTGCTCCGGGCGCCGAGCAAGAGTCGCCCGCAGGACGCTTTTATTTCGTTTCTCTTTAACCGCTTCCCCCCAGTTCCCATCGCAGCTTCCCCGCAGTTTAACGTGAGACCCCCCAGTTCCCATCGCAGCCACACACACGCTTTACGCTAACGTTCAAATCCCTTCCCTTATTCTTCTGCCCTTCTTATAGCCCTGAAATACATCCCCACCGCAACCTACATCTGCTGCTAGGAGGCCCAGAGCTCTCCAACCTTCCGGCCTTTAGAACTGTAAATGACTGATTACAATATAGATTGTTTGTGAATGCTAAGTAACACTCACTCCACACACTGAACAAGTGGTTCATTTAACCCACTTCTCTAGTAACAATGAACAGTGTGAGTGATTTGGTAAAAGGTTCAGGCCGTATAGTTTGATTTGACACTGTAACACCTTAGGGCAATTAAAGTATACTCCCAGGCTTGTATTAAAGGTGAAGTCAGCAATTGTAAGCTAATACACTTTTTGTCCAAGTCAGCGAATATCTCCCCACAGTCCAGTCTCCGATCAGGTGTTCTACACAGCCCAGGCTGTGTAAATTGGAATGCAATAACAAGTGGTGCAGACCGCACCACACAACACTACCTTGGTAACGCGTGTCTAATGTGGGGGGCGGAGCTTCTAAGTGAGCACTCTGTGGCATTGAAGGGAGAGGTGTTTTTGTTTTGATCGATTTAAAATGTCAACAACAACCATTCTCCCACATCCCTGACTCCACCTTTAAATACAGTACATTTTGTCATATGGGATCTGGGCAGTTGTGTAGGACTGCTTGTGTGGACTGTTTTAAATAAAGCGTTTAAAGTGTTGAAACTGGCGTCATATTGCTACGTTTCTACAGAGGTCTACAGTGTGTTTGTCTTTAAATTGTGACTTCTCTATCATTCATAAACCTTTTGTCTGCTGCCTTTTGTCTGCTGGCAAAACAAGGGGCCTGACATGGCCTCACACAGAAGCCATGGTTATTTCAGGTAAAAGACCTGATCTGGTTGTCAGAGCAGCTGTTGTCTTTGTAGTCGACGCCACAAAAGACACCCAGGCCGACCTCTGTGTCATCTATTGTCACAACACCGGCGTGGACTGTAACCTAAGCCTGGAGCATTTGACTGGTACATGTAAGAGTACTGTTTGTTCAGCTTGCTCTATTCACACAGAGCAGTGTTGAGGAGGTGGGATGGCACTACCGTACAGACAGACAGGATCCAGAGGGGCAGCAGGAAGCCTTTTTGTTATTAAATATAACTGACCTGGCAGATGTTCACAGACAGGCAAACAGACAGACAGACATGCAGTCCTGTGTTAAACCCTCCTGTTGTCAATCAGACACAATCAGATGGCACCATCTGGTGGCACAGTAAGATATAATAAAGAAAACAGGAGGGTTAACTAATGAAGGACAGAAGATGGTTTGTCTGTTGTGTGTGTGTGTGTGCATGCGCGCGTGCGTGTGTGTGTGTGTGTATAGGTGTAGATTACACACTATCTGAGTAACAGGACATTGACAGATTGACAGAATAATATAGTCAACAAATAGTGTATGTATTCATCTGACTAACTAACCAAAGAACAAATATCAAAGAACTTAATTTGTAGTTACACTTACGTGTAAGTTAATCTTACATGTAAATCTAGATAATATCTAGTGTATTGATAGTTTGAGACTTTTTAACCATACTTCTGCTGCACTGCTCCCATTCCTTCATCGGTTTATGTACTACGCAATTAATGAGTTACGATAATGTCTCACAACCCTTCCACTTGGCCCTTTCTGTCAGGAGATGGGCGGCAGCACTTTGTTTCAACAAGGTATGGCGTGTTGATTGACTTCCGCATTAGAAGTTAAACTCATACGTACATGCTGAGAACACAAGCCAGGTACATGACAGCCTTAGAACCGCTAATTCCTGTGTGCTCAAGGTGTCTCACGTCAATATGGACGCAACCTTAGAAGTGTAAGTGGAGCTCGGACAATAGTGATCTGTTGAAACTGAACACCTGTGTGCGTATGTACACAATATCTATGCACTCACACACAGACACGCACAGTCACACACGCACACACACATGCAGTAATAAAATACTGCTAATGTTCTGTTATTCTGGAGCTGTGGTTTACATTGTTGTGTATTCATTTAGATTCTATTCTATTCAAGAATCCCCCTTTTCTCATCAAAATATAATATGTTACAGCTGATTTTGTTTTTATTGGAGGCTGATTTAAGTTAAGAAAATTTGTATAATGGAAAATCTTTGAAAGGATAACCGTTATACTGCCTTTGAAACCAACTTATACAGTACTGGTTCATATCATGTCTGGCTTGTTTTGTCTTTTGTACAACACATTGTCATTATGGTATTATAGTAGTTCATGGGTAAATTTCATTTCCTTTTTGTCTTTCTAAAATCGACACATAGCTAGGCCAACTTAATCCCAAAACTAACAGGGCGACATTTACTTTAACATAATTACATTAATAAGAGAATTACCTTTGTTCCCTGGTGGCTTCTGGTGTGTTTGATACTTGTTTACTGAACATACGATGACCCCTGACCTTTAACCAAGAGATCTGCTATAGTCTCACCTGATTTATTTCAGTTGACATAAGCAGCATACAGTGCATGGTTTGTTTCGGTGGTTTACAAATTAAACAGAGATCACTGTGGTGAATTGAGATGTTACCTCCAGACAGCGGACATCTAATCTGGGATTAGACCGGTATCATCCAGATTTTAGATGGGATCTCCATCACACAGCATGAGGTCTCTGGTACTTATTTACAGTTGCTTGTACTGTTAAGAACAGAATCAGGTCAAGACAACATTTAACCTTTGTAGACTACTTATAGAGAGTATTATACTAATAATAATAATAATAATAATAATTAATTTGTATAGTGCTTTCCAGGATTTTCTAATAATAGAATAATAAAAGTAATAATAATACCACAAACTCTATATTAGTGCAACTCTGGGCATTAATGTACTGTACCACAAATTATGTTTTTTTTATTTTTTATAAATCAAGATATGGTAATAGATCCAACTGAGTAGATTGTTTGTCATTTTCTATACTATGAATATATTATGTTTTGTAATTTCCTATACTATGAATATATTATGTTTTGTAATTTCCTATGATATGATAATATATTTAATTTATTTATATATTTTTATTTTCAGTGGATGTCGTTCAAGTATATGGATACAGGCATCAACGCAAATTCTCAGAGGACATTGACTGGTCTTACGCAGGTATGTATGGATAACCAGTAACCTGTACCAATGTCAGTTTAACCCTTCTGCTGTCCTATGGGTCAAAATGACCCGATGCACTCGCCACTAGCAGGCGCCAACCACAGCACGGACATATGACATTCTACGGTTGGCTCCCTCTGCTGGTAGTCTGCTGAAATTAGGACAGTGGGAGGGTTAAATAATGAAATAATGAAATAATAATTATTTAAGTATGTTCACAGACCAGAGTATAACTAGCTTTTGCCACAATAACCGTATTTTTCAGTTTCTTTACATTTTTTGTTGTTGGTTCATTTTAAAGTGATACATAATTTTGGTTAATTAAATTCAGTGTACAAAATAAAAATGGGATTTTTAATGACGTGTGAATATCAAAGTTCTGCTGCTTTCTGAAAATAAATTAGAATACCAAGAATTACAGTTCTAACGGATAGAAGTTGAGTTTGAATTAGAGGTAGCAAATAGGATGTCATTTAAATTTGAATACAATTAAATGAATAATTTCACAGTCTTAACATCCAGATGGATAACACATTAGCCAGTGCCCTGCTGTGACTGGTCAGAGTAGTTAGAGGAGGAGTTTAGGAAAATTATGGGTAAACTGATAATAATTGTAACAATAAAAGTGCATAGTTTTTTGTTGCAAACTGAAAATCATTTGATGTTATATCAAATGATTTTATAAAGTTATATGTAATTATAACTTTAGCGTTTCATTTGTACTTTTACATACCGTTTGCTCTAAACCTTTACCAGAAGAGGCAGTGTTTATATATAGGGCAAGGTGAATATCTATTTATTTGGCTTCTCTTAGTTATTATGGACTGTAGACTGCATGTTAGTTGTTATCAGGTTCTGTGTTCGATGTAGACCTGGACGTTAAGCAGCCAGGGTTTTCACTAACGATCAGTGAGTGTTACTTTAAAGGTCGCTCTGTGTGGCTGCTAGCAGCTAGGGCGTGCCTATGCACTGCAGGTGGTCAGGAGTGTCTGTGGTCTCTTTGATGTTCAGGCAATAGATACTGTTCTGAAAGCCATCCTGTGACGTACGATTCAATGCTTCTGCATGTGTGTGTGTGTGTGTGTGTGTGTGTGTGCGTATGTGTGTGTCCACCTGCGTGTGTGTGCGTGCGTGCTTGTGTGTGTGTGCTTGTGCATGTGTCACGTATGCAAGCTGTCTTTGTGCGTAAGTGCGCTGTGTGCGCTTGACAACAGTCAAGGACACTACTTGACTTTCAGAATTAATTGATTCAGAATAACTTGATTCAGAATAACTTGATTCAGAATTAATTGATTCAGAATCAGTTGATTCATAATTAATTGATTCAGAATCAGTTGATTCAGAATTAATTAATTAAGAATTAATTGATTCAGAATTAATTGATTAAGAATTAATTGATTCAGAATGAATTGATTCAGAAGTTATTGATTCAGAATAAGTTCATTCAGAATTAATTGATTCAGAATTAGTTGATTCAGAATCAGTTGATTCAGAATTAATTAATTAAGAATGAATTGATTCAGAATCAGTTGATTCAGAATTAATTGATTCTGAAAGGTCACAAATTAATTTTACAGATTTGTCTTGTTTCCTTTATTTGTGTGTGGGCTGTGTAAGGGATACCAAGAGCTACCAAGAAGGAGTGTCTTTATTTATAAAATCTGATATAAAACAAGAAGAACCTCCCTGGATCTAAATTTCCATACCCACATGTCTGTAAGCAATGGCAGGATGTCTAATAGTGCTCCCACATAAAGATGACTATGGGGCACATTTGACTGAAAATCTGTCAAGATTCTTTATGAGAAATCTTTGTGTAGTTTGTAAGGCATTCAATGCTTTTTGTCATTTCTCAAGTTGTTTTTTTCTGCTGCTGTGTTTGTGGGCATATAAGTGTAATGTTGGCCAGCTGGTGGCGCTGTGCAGTTAAACCTCACTCTCCCACAGCTCAAGGTAAGGCCCCTGGGCTTTGGCCCTCTTGCTAGAGCGCCTGCCTCTCACACAGGAGGAACTCAAGTCCCTTGTGCGGACAAACTTGGTTGCGCATACCCGAACGGTATCTAGTGGGGCTTTTCCACTGGCACAATCGGCCGTGTCGAGTCAAGCTGTGCCATGCCGCGCTGGCTTCCATTTTCCTTTACCAGTTTAACCATGCCGAGCCACGCCCGAGGTTAGCCTGCTCTGGAGTGGGGACACATGTATGTTGTTAGAAAGGGCAAGTAAAATCTAAATAACAGCCAGAACATTGATGATGACAATTTGCTACCACTGTTGGACAGTGCAATAATAAAATAAAGTGGGAACAGACTTTTAAACGTGATTGTCTGACGATAAACACGTCATCAGTTAAAGACACACCTTCAAACGGGTAACCCGGTTGTGATGGATATGCAACTCGCAAATGCTCTGTGTTTGGGTGTGAATCGTGGTATACTGTACCACATACTGTAGATAAAAAGTCTTATTGATGTATATTCTTCAGAAATGTATATCCTATTTTCCCCATATGCATAAAGCGAGGATCATAATAATTAACTGAGCTTAGTGAATATTGTTTGAGAAACCGAGCAATTAATGATTTGAAAATGTAATTTGGGAAAATGTTTCTTTCCTTGCTCTCCAGACTCATCTGAATGCAGTCTAGTTTCACTCCTGCTCATTTTAGGATTTGCATGTGAATATGTTCCCCGCTAGCGATCCATTTGATCCTCCTGAATCAGGAGCAGCCTTTGGCATGCTGGTTCTGGTATTGTGTGTGAAGGGAGCAATGTGAACCGAGCACTATGACACAAGCAGCTTTAAAATATACAGTATATAGGCAGGAATGAAAATAGAAAAACATAAAGTTTATAATTCTCTATGTGTAAAACAAGATATGTGCTGTGGGAATGTGGGAATTTGTTGCTTTTTGTGCCGCCTTGGTTGAGAGACACATGCATTCGCTTTACCACTTAAGCTTCCTGTTTCCTCTGTCCTTAAACCCACCCCTACCCCCACATCCCAGACCCCCCCCCCCCCATGTGAATGTGGGTGTGATGGTGAAGCAGTCACACACAATAGCACCGCTAAGAGGCTTGGGGTTGGGCAGGCTTGTTGCAGACAGAGAAGCGGGTACAGGAGGGGGAGGGGTAGGGATGGGGGAGTCGGTTTATTGTTCGCCCAATCTGCTATGCCACCCCGGCGACACCCCATATATTATGTAACGTCTGCACTGGACGGGCTTCTGTCTGTGCGCGCTTGGAAATCCCTGTTGCCTCGGGTGATGTCAATCAACCGGCATCTGGACACGCCCAGGTGCGTTTCGTGAATAAAATATGTGGGTCACGGGTCACGTGAGCGGATAAATAATATCTAATCGCCTTTTTTGTAATTGTCCTTGCTCCCCACCTGGGTGTGTTTGTGTGTGGAGCTCAACCATGGCAGTGTGACTCTGCCCATTCCAAGATGGCAGAATCACACTGCCAATAACTGGGAGTGATCATGTACAGGCTCACACAGGTGCAGGTCGAGACAGGGCCTGTGAAGGCCACAATAAGGTCTCAGAAACTCAAAACACTTGCCTAGGTATTCAAGGGTGTTCTTCCCACGTCAGTTCCCCTACACCGGTGTTCATGTGGTGTTAATTTAAGTTCATTCTTAAGTTAATTTAAGTTAAGTTAATTGGCTGAGCAACGTGCAGCTGTTCTATGAAATGTACAGATTTGGTGGAATGGAGCAACACCTTTAACCCTAACTCTAATCTTGAGCATGTGTGACAAAATCACAACACTGGTTTGAACGGGTCAGATCTACGAATGTGACTGTTGCAGCACCATTGTAAGGGTTTTACCGTCAGTTTGAAAGTGCTAACAGATGTTTAAACATGTACTCTGAATGTCTGTCACTCATTATTAGTGCATTGGATCATCTTGTTTCAGGGGAGAGAGAGAGAGAGGGAGATCAGCTATTGGCTTGCTAATAACAGTCACCACCCAGAAGCCTGTCTGACCTTATTCAAGCGTATTGTCCTGTGGCAGAATATGTCTCCAATGTAGAGGCGGCAATTAACACTGGAATTACATCAGGGAATATGCATACTGTATGTGACCCATAACATACTGTACCTAGCCTAGGTAACAAAAAACACAGCCACTGTATTAGAGGACATTTCATGGCAGACAGCTAAACGTCAATGTAATGTATTACATTGTATCAGTGTATCAATGGACATTAACTGCATTTGCAATAAAAGGGGTGATACATTTTCTGGACTGGACACGCTCCATTTGGAAGTGTTCACAGTTGTTACTCTCTTACTGGGCGTAGACCTCTGGTTAATACTGAAGCTATTGGACAGCCTTTAACCAATCAGCATTGCTAAAACTGTTTGTATCGCTTCATCTGGCCATACCATCTTATAGAAACACACGCTCGTCATCACACTTTGCCACCACCCTTGGTTGCTGATTGGTCCGCCATCCAGATGGCTGTGTGGATGCTACTGTGAACTGGGTTTCCAGACTATAGTCAGTGAAAGTTTAACTGAGAGCAATTGTCGGGCAGAGCCAGGCTCATGATTAATATCAGTAAAATGTGTGAATTAAACAAAGGCATAGGACAATCAAACAGTTTCCACAGTTTGAAACATGTACAGTAAGGCCTATGTTAAATGTTATGTATGATGTGGGTGATGAGTTCCTTCAAGTTAAATGCTTTGGAGTGTTCAGATCAGATTTGTATTGACTTTAAATTTGACATTTAGAAGATGCTCTTCGGAAATTAGATACCACAGTAGAGTAAAGGACACACAGTAGAAGTCTTTGTGTGCAGGCTATTGAAATACAACTATAGGCATCAACTCTGAATTAGGTAAATAACCACTAACAGATGTTTAAAAGTCACATCAGAGCAGTCACAGAGAAGTCACAACGGGAAATACGAGCCCGGTCTGCACAGTACCCAGTCAAGCTTTCCAATTAAAAGTGAAACAAAAAGCCCAAATGATTATGGATCAGTATCTTGCAATTATGATCGTTAGCCACACCCGTGAGCACTGCCTCTATAGAGTGCTTTAAATTGAAATTGAAATGAGAAGAGTCGTGTGGTCAATCATCAGCGAGAGGGCGTTATGGTGCACTCCATTGTACTCGGAAAAGTGCAATGGAATGCTCATTCAAGTCGGAATCTCGGGCAAGACTGATCAAGCCTGAATCCGCCGACATAAACACACATAACGTCAGAAGAATTTGGCAGCGTGGGAGCACACATTTTGCTCTGGGCGTCCATGTTTTCCAGAGCAGATTTAGATTGGAAGTCGATAATACCTATATGGAAATATCAACTTCCGGCAAAGTCAAAGCCCAACAGACGTATTTGGAGGGGGTTAGCTTACAGTATGTTACTCAGTTTTGCAAACGTAAGGTATTGGTAATTGGAAAAACGAGTTCTGCACTGGCTGAACCTCTACACAGAAGAGGAGCTTTGATTAAATTTGTTTGCTGTTCTTCGTCACTGTAAAAATAAAACACCCAGGTGGCTTAAGGACCAGCTAGTTATGACCTAGTTTTTATTCCCTGCCATCTCCAAACAATTCAGTTCCATTTCTGACCAAAACATAATCAAGAACTAAACTTCAAACAAGGTTTTTTGAGTCCCCATAGTGTTCATAACCATGGGGGTAACAAGGGCATTTATAAATCACCTACCATATACTGTATACACCACATGATCATGATCGTTGTACTGTTTAACACTGTTTTTATTTTTAAGTGTGATGAATAATATTAAGGAATAAAGGTGATCATGTATCAATATTGTATAAACGCAGAGGTTTCAATTACCTTTAAACCTCTTTATTCTAAGAGGTTGTTTTACAGTAGGTACAGCGTTGGTTTATTTATGTTATATGTTATTTAAAGTTGCAGTCCACGGTATGAAACTGTCTGAAGACTTTCTGTCCTCTGTTTGGCAGGAACACTAAACCAGGATAACTGGGCCAAGAAATTTCCATCGTGCAGCAATGCCAAGCAGTCTCCCATCAACATAGAGGAGAACCTGGCCCCAGTGAAACTTCAGTACCAGAAGCTGAAGTTTGATGGCTGGGAGAGGGAGAGCTCACAGAATACCACCATCAAAAATGATGGAAAAACAGGTAAGGAAGTAAATTCTAAAGTAAGTAAATAATAATAATAATATTAAGATAAGTAAATGTTTACACAGGGTCTCATTTATCAAACCGCACCGCACAACACAATTTCAGTCTTGATAATGCACGTCCAACATAGGGGCGGAGCTTCTGAGGGAGCACTGAAGGAACAAGTGAATATGTGTTGATGTTGAGTTCAAGAATTAACAATATTTCTCCAGTATCGCTTACCTCACCTTTAAAGCAACATTCTTTTCTGTTGGAACTTTAAATATTTAAGAAATAAAACATATATAATACAATAGGAGTTCAAAGACTTAAATAAAGCCCATGTAAGCTTATGCATAAACATATACAGTACATACATTTGGCCAAACCTTCTCCTAACGCTGACGTTTTCTCCCTTCCATGAGTCCTCCTTTCCTCCCCTCTGTTGCTCTGCCTTCAATCTCCTAAGTGCCAACCTGCTATCTAACGAGTTTGGCCCAGATAGGGGCTGAAAGACAGAGCCTTTTCATAGAGTGCTGTGCTATTGTAGAAGATACAGTTACCAGTGTCCAGCTGGAGACAGTTAATGCCCCTTTATATATTTTCCCTCTTTAAGTGGCATGCAATACAATAGCCTACAGTGTACATTTAGGTTTATTGTTAGGTGTAATTTTAGACAAGAAGGATTACCACACCTCAGCTGGCTCTAAGCAAACAACTCACTGGTTCTTTATAAAAGTGCTGCAGTTTGTAGTTAAGTAACAATTTTAAAGGCTATTACACCTACAGGGATTAAATAACCTACTTGGAAGTAATATGATACATGTTTACTGGAAGAAACTTTACTTGCATAAAGTCTGGGACACAGGCTAACTGCTTCTAGAAACGCCTACTTGACAGGAGATGTAGTCTGGCTGTTTGAAGGTCTTCTGTTAAATAAGTTGGCTATGGTTACTGCTTAACCCTCGTAATGTACTCAGAAATATCGAATTTGGCCACACGGCGGCGCCATCTGATTGTGTATGATTTGTGTG
>JAODUG010004075.1:0-10828 GCA_027564795.1 Aphredoderus sayanus
TAAATACACTCAGCAATGACAATTGAAAAACACACAAATCATACACAATCAGATGGCGCCGCCATGTGGCTAAATACAATATTACGAGTACATTACGAGGGTTAAAGGCCTTTGCTGGTGTTTTGAGTCAATTAGCTGATTAGAGTGTGACACCAGGTGTCTTCAATATTTAACCTTTTCACAATATTCTAATTTTCTGAGATACTGATTTTGGGGTTTTCATTAGTTGTCAGCTATATTCATCAAACTTAAAAGGAATGAACACTTGAAATATATCAGTGTGTGGAATGAATGTATACTTACAACCATCTTGTTGTGCCAGTAGTGCACATCATGTCAATTAGGTTTAGTGCCTTCTATCTGCCACAAAGAGCTAGTGACCCAGAGATTCACAAGGGTTAAAATGCTAAATTTTCATTTTAAATAGTGCTCAACTTACTAACTCTGCCAAGGCTTTCTGCACGAGTGGCCAGCATTCTTTCAGGTAGGCTTCCCTATACTTAGGGAAGAGGGTGGCAAAACTACTTTCCTCCAGGAGACCTTTGGGGTTATCTTCTTTTGTGAATCCTGGCTCTTCCCATCCATCAGGTACAGTTAGAAGTTCTGATTCATCCACTAAGAGAGAGACACACGTTGGCACAAAGAGCATATTATTGTAACGATAACAATTTATGTACAAAAGGATTATAAAAACAGTATACAAATACAATACAAAAGTCCTTCTGCTATCCAAAATATTCTATCCTACATTTAAATGTAAATGTAGTAGGATAGGGTGGATGGTGGTGGGGGAATTCTAATCACATTTTACCACTCTGTTTTAGAGTTTGTCCCGCCTCTAAATGTTTACAGTAGCACTTAGTCTTGTGGAAAATTGCCCAATGCACAGGTGCCCCGGTCACTACCTGACTGCAGTGGAAAAGTGTGACTCTTCATGCACTCCCCATAGCCTACATTTCATGTATGTGTGATGTGTGGGCAAAGGATCCCCTGACGACATGCACCATGCAAGCGCTAGTGAATTTACTCATTTGTCACGCTGAAAATCCCAATAGGGTCAAAGAATGAGTTAGGCGCAACATTTAACATAAAACAAGTTTTTGGCAGGCGAACAGTTTTTGGTACAAGTCTGCCGTTGGGCGATCACGTGTTAGTGCATGTGTGTGGTCCACAGAGCATTTGTTTAGGTCTGAGATGCTGCTGAGACATAGTGGCAGGTCATATAGATCACATAAAAAGGAAGTATAGTGGAACAATGTGCTGAGATTATGAACAGTTGGCTTATCGGTTTCAATAACTTGACTGAAATGACTGCCTGTGTTTAAAGTGTAGCAGTACATCTAAAGTAAGAACATGGCAATATAGCATTAGGCATACTCCAATAAACAAATATTAATTGTAGGCCTATCTAAATTTGAGATGTTTAGCCATAGAATGCAGCAACAAGGCAGACACATGATCCACAAATTGTGCCGCTTTGGCAACAATGAGTGTGCTACAACGAGCTACAAATTCGCTGGCTATGGTTGTGTTAATGTGAAAACCTCAAACTCCAGTGTGCGGACAGACGGCAAACTTTGGGGCCCCAAAAATGATTTTGCATATACTCACACTGTAAAGACGTAGTTGCGCGCCACACACACTTAAATAACATTATTTTAGATGTAATATATTATCATAGATGCATCAAGGATATATGAAATGATGATATAAGTCTACATCTAACGTATATCATCATAATTTCAAATATCCTTGATGCATCTACGATCATCCATGAGCTGCCAGTCCATACAGTGTATTCCTGAAACAACCATGCTAAATGTTTAACTGCAGCCCACAAGTAACTACAGAATCATGACTGACCACTTCACATCTTAATAATATTATGAATATGTGGCAGTCACCTTGATTTCGAATTATTTTCGATTTTTTCCCCAAATGCGGACCACTCACGCTGTCTTCTTTCATGGAGTCCGCCATTGCTGTCTAACATAAACCGGTAATGATACATCTACTTCCTTCTATCGAGCCTGACAATACCGCCACCTGGCGCCCTTCTAGTGAGTAATAAAAACACTGCTCTAATGACTGCACATTTTGATTACATTTAAAATACAATATTAGTTTCTGCGATGACGCGTTCTTATTTATTTTTGAAAAGCATGTATAATGAGCTGGCGCACGATGTGATTTTTCCAAGGCTAAATAACTAATTTAATTTCTGGATTACCTTCCCCTGCTCAAGCACCATTACAATTAGCATAATTTCAGCCTATGTATTGTTTTTTCGTGCCTTTTAACTCACCAGTTGTCCCAGGGTTTCAAACACACACCTTGTTGTCTGTGTAAGCTGTAGAATTAGGTTTAGCGCCTTCTATCTGCCACAAAGATCTAATGATTTGGGTCAGTTTGACCCGGAGGACATCACAAGGGTTAAGCAATAGAGCGTGCTTCTACAGTTTGAAGTGATACTAAGATATCCATGTATAGCTAACACGACCACCAAAAAAACCCACAGGTAGACATGTATAGCTTAACCTCGTCTGGAAGTGAGCAGTGCAGTTGTGCGAGATAGGACATCACTTCCAGGGCTCCTGTTTGACTTACTTCTGGCAAGACTAGGGGAAATAAACATGGAATTTTCCATCCATCCAATCTCAACTGCTTATCCGAGGTCAGGTCACGGGGGCAGCAGCTCCAGCAGGGGTTCCTAAACTTCCCTTTCTCGAGCCACATTAGCCAGCTCTGACTGTGGGATCCAGAGGTGTTCCCAGGCCAGTGTGGAGATATAATCTCTCCACCTCATTCTGGGTCTTCCGAGGCCTCCTCCTAGCTGGAGGTGCCTGGAACACCTCCCTAGGGAGGCTCCCAGTGGATCCAGGCATCCTTAACAGATGCCCAAACCACCTCAACTGGCTCCTTTCAACATGAAGGAGCAGCGGCTCTACTCCGAGTATGTCTCGGATAGCCAAGCTTCTCACCTCTAAGGGAGACGCCAGCCACCCTCCTGAGGAAACCCATTTAAGCTGTTTGTACCCGTGATCTTGTTCTTTCAGTCAAGACCAGCCTTCATGACCATAGCTGAGGGTAGAAACGAAAATTGCCTGGTGGATTTCATTGTGACGTCATTTCGTCTCAATGGTGCGGTAAAGCGATTGCAATACTGCTCCCGCTGCTCCGATTGTCCGGCAAATCTCCCGCTCCAATGTCCCCTCACTTGCAAACAAGACCCCGAGGTACTTGAACTCCTTCACATGGGGTAAGGACAAATTCCCTACCCAGAGTAGACACTCCATCGGTTTCCTGCTCAGAACCATGGCCTCAGATTTAGAAGTGCTTATCCTCATCCCAGCCGCTTCACACTCGGATGCGAACTGATCCAGTGAATGCTGCAGGTCACGGACCGATGATCCCATCAGGACCACATCATCTGCACAAAGCAGCCATTAGATCCACAGGCCACCGAACTGCAATCCCTCCCCACAATGACTACGCCTCGATATCCTGTCCATGAATACCACAAACAGGATTAGTGACAAAGCGCAGCCCTGGCGGAGACCAACACTCACTCAACTATTTATCATATGATCCATTCAACAGTTTTATTCATGTTGTCATGTTGACTTCAATTTAAATGCATTTTCTTATATAATATAATTATTTATTAAATAAATGTTGTTGAGATAGGGACACTTCATTTATTTGGGAAAAGGGCAGGTGAGAGCACCCAAAAGCCCCCTCCCCTACTGCACATGCCGTGCGTCTACAGTAATGGTATAACAATATAGCATGCTAGAAAATGTTGGTTCACATAGACGACAGCAAAGTACACCGTAAAGTTCATGTTCACTTGAATAAACAATCTTACAAACATTTGTATTTGTACAATTAATGAACAGCACTTACCAAATTATTTTAAAACATTGTATGAACGAAGAAACGCTGCACAGAATCCTTCTTCACATGCGATATACAAACTGCTGCCACATGTAATTCCGCTGTGCAGTTTGGAAAAAGTAGTTCTTAACTCTCTTGAATAACGATGTGACACATTTCTTTGATATCCCGATATCATTTAGAGGCTTAAGGGACTCTACATAGAAATACATCTGACTTGATGATATTAGGCAAGTAAGAATGATCTCCATTTACAGTAGTGGATTTTTGGTCTCATTACAATATATTGATTACTGGACGCCATATTCTTAATTCCTTACCCAGCCACTTTAAGGTCTCCACTATTATTTTATTTAAATGTTATCCCAATACCTTTGTTTGGCTTTGCTTATTTAATTATGCACTTCTCTAGAAACAAATGGGTCAGTTTATTTTTGTTGATGACTGATTTGAGCTCCTTATTGTAACCAAAGGTTTGTTATTAGGATTAATAACCTTTCTAGTTGTAATGATGGTGTTCACACAGAATGAGATGTAAGATGATACAATATCACACAGATCATTATGATTATCCACATGCATCATAAAACAACTGCCACTGTAACGAGTTAGAATAGGACAACAGAATAAGGATTTAGCTAAAGGTCAATTTAATACGGAAATAATAATTTGGTTTACAAACAACAATAATGGCTGAAAAATACAGTCAATAACCAGCAAGGGGCAAAAAACAAAGAACACAATATAGGGACTGGGGAGCAATCACTAGGACAAGGAACAGGTGTGGAAGGCCCTGATTGCCACCTGTCACAGAGAAGCGTGTGCACACCTGATTGAAAGGCACCGCCCTGCCACAGGACATCGGCGTGACACAGTCTGTAGAATCAAAGCAGGCATGAAGGAAGGATGTGCATTCCTCTGACCAGCTCCTCACCGATTCTCCTTTTGGGGGAGTCGCCTAAAGGAGGGTTTATACAGGGGCATGAGGTACACACTGGTATGATGATCCCAGGGAAGGCAGTGGCAACAATGTATAAGCAGCACTCACTGAGCCATAACACGGGTCTAACGAAGAGTTCCTTGTAGTGGCGCAAGACATACTGATCATATGTCCTCTAAGTCTTGTTAAGTTACAGTGATTAAAGGCTCCTAGAACACATTTCGGGGCATCTCGGCACACTGCATCAAGACTCTGTGTAACGTCAACGATCAGCTGAGTAACGGCAGATAGGGTAGCCGCAGATTAATGTAAACAAACGTAAAAAAAACTGTTGTAGAAGGGCCGGAGTGAGATTGTCAGCTCCGTATACTATGCACTGTATCTGGAGTACAGTTATCTCCAGTGACTGGTCCAGATGAAATGGACCACTGAAGCTTCTCAGTGACAGGTCCTCGTCGCGGTTCAGATCACTAAGCCACGTTTCAGTTAAGGCCAGCAGGCAGGCGTCTTCACTTCTTGTTTGACCATGGACCAAGCCTCGAGCTCATCCAACATGTTGCGGACAGACTGGACATTACAGAGCAGGGGCCTCATTTATAAAGGTTGCCACGCACAAAAAAGTTGCGCGAGCTGACGTCAAATGTGTGTACATATCACCGCAAACGTCCATATTTATAGAAACATTCAATGCAGAAAAATGCGCAGTTCCACACATCCTTGCATTCATGAGTAGAGCTTCCCCAAGGTTTTTCAGACATGCATATCAGCGACGCCCGATGGTGAGATCACATAATTAAACCCTGTGATGGCAATTCTGAAAATATACAGGTGCTGGTCATATAAGAATGTCATCAAAAAGTGAAACTTGTATAATGTAACATGCGGCCTCAGATCAGATGATACGATTACCAAATTTATCATTGACCTTCGGCCTACGGTGCTCTGGTACCAAGTACACTTACTGTATAAGCATCCTTATGTTCGAACATGGTATTTGTTATAGACAGTCCATTACTAGCACAGAAGTCTAATAACAAACACCCACTCGGGTTTAGATCAGGGAGGCCGTTCCTCCCAATCACGCCTCTCCAGGTATCTCCATCATTGCCCACGTGCGCCTTGAAGTCTCCCAGCAGAACAATGGAGTCCCCTACTGGAGCCCCATACAGGACTTGCAGACCACGAAGGCAATCACCATACACACAAACACCCACAAAGAAACCCTAAACCACCCCAGCCTATACACATAAAAACACCCAGGTGAACCCAATTCACAATCAACCCAGGTGTAATCAATTTCCATTCAGTGGACATTCAGGCTTCTCATACTGGCAAGTCCCAGGAACGAAACGTGACAGTAGCCCAGCCCTAGACAAGCCTACTCCGTATATTTTGCTTTGTGACGCTAGTACATATGTTTATTTAGGCCTACTAATTTGAAATTGTTCAATTTATTTTAGTTAGCCAGCACTTTGTCCCAGACTTTACACAAGTAAAGGCTGGTTGTGCGAAACTAGCCCCACAGACTAGCAGGTATATTATTTTCCTTGTCCCAGAATTCATTTCTAGGGCATAAATAATCTTTATATTTCACAGCCCCAACTCTAGGTTAGGGCTGTGAAGAGGCACAATTGTACAGCGTAAACAATTGCTGCGCCGTTTATGAACAGGCCAGACAAATGGTTTACTTTTTCACAAAGTCGTTTAATACTTCACTTATTTCACCAAGTACATTTTTCACTTCGTGAACTTCTCTTGTTAACACACTCCACAAACGTAGTCTCTCTTAATTTAGACGTCTCCATGTTCTCCTCAATAGGCCGACAAAGGCTCCTTTTGACAATTTGTGTATTCATGTGCTGTTTAGCATTGACCATTTATGGATAATTGTGGGATGACACTGGGAGGAGTATGACGCTCGTGCACACACGCACATTTCAACACAGGTTGGTTTTTATGAGATGAATGAGAATGCAGAACAGGAAGCAGGATGGGCAGCATACAGCAATGGCTGAAGCCCTCGGGGCCAACAGCGATGGTTTAAGCTCTCAGGAAAAGGGCGAGGACGCAGAGCCAAAGTGAGGACTGGAATGGGAGCCAGGACTAAGCCCTAGCCTCATGAGACCTTCCTGATCTCAGGGGCTTCAGAGGGGCCATGCCATGCAAAATGTTATAGACAAGACAGGCATCAGTAAATTCTATGAAATTGTCCCAGCTCAATAACCTTTTGGTTTATGTAACATTGATGGTTTGGCTTCCTGTCAAGGACCTTAGCCTGGTGGTATACTGACTTTACGGAGTGTTTTAGAGGGGGCTTGTGCCCAACTAGTCAAACAGTATGACAGATGTGATATTATCATAGCATTGAAATATAGTTTTGCAGCCTCTGTTTCTGATATGATGACAATTATATCAGAAACAGTACTATTCTTGCTATTCTTTCTTTTAACTGTAAAACAATCGAGATGTTTGAAATCTTGATACAATTACCAGTAATTCCATTGCTTCTCCCGTTTGGGTGAAACCAGTTCCCAGAATTCAGAAGTCAGTCAGGAACAAACCTTTAATACTTCTAAGCCTTTAATCTGTGTTTTGATCCTCGTATATTACCTGTAGTAGGACAATGGGGTATTGCAGACACCTCACTGATGCCCTCGATGCCTTAACCAAAGCCCCGGGTTGAACCAGGCTCTGATGGATCATCTATTACATTCAGCCCAAATCACTTGTGTACCCTCCTGGATCATTATCAGAACTCTGTAGGGTGTGTAGTCGTTTCTCGACCATGACAAGTAGTTGGGATGGGTGTCAGTCATACCACCTGGCAGGCTTTATTGGTGACGGTGAGTCATGTCAACAAGTACTGAGGGCCTCGAAGCATGCTGTGTGTTCAGATATTTCTGACTTGGGTTCAAGGCAAGCCTTTATTTGAATTTTTATTATTTGCATTTAATAAAACGGGACTCCAATAAATCGCTGAAGGAAGATGGAAAACGCAAGACACAATCCAAACTAGTGCTGCGCTCGATTACTGTTGTCTGGAATTACCAGTGGTTCAAACCAGCGTTGCACAATCTTTTGGTGTGAAACCCGCACTCCTCTGCTCTTCCTCCTACAGGTGACCTAGGATCACAATATTCTCTACCCTGCTTCCCAGAGTCAAATACCCTTTAGTGCACAGTTTCAAATATAAAAAGTGAACTAGGGTGGATATTAGTGGATCTGAAAGTGCTATAATTTACCTTTAATCTGCACAGAGAATAATAATAATAATAATAATAATAATAATAATAATAATAATAATAATAAACTTTATTTGTATGGCACCTTTCATACACAATGTGCAACTAAATGTGGTCTACAGTTAAAAACATTTGAAAAACAAAGAATGATGGGAACAAATTAAATTAAACAAAAATAAATAAGTAACAACATAATACAAGGTAAAGATCCATGAAAATAATAAAACCTATTCCCTAGAGGCCGATTTGCTGCATACTGTACCTCTAACTACCTTGGCCCCTGTTAATGCACTCTGCTAGCGGTATTTACCTGCCATTGACACATCAGCTACTAGCTAAATCTTCTAGCGGTGCTTTGCCTGCCCTAGCCAAACCTTATGGAGAATCATAAAACTTATTTTATGATCTAAGTAAAAAACCAAAAATAAATATTTATAAAAATGAAAAAGACATTAAAATTACAATATCATAAAATACATATATGGTTAAACATTGGAAGTGATAAAGCTAAACAGTGTGGTTAAATAAAAGTACTCAGTCATAGGCACGTGAGAAGAGAAGTGTTTTTAACCTAGATTTAAAAATTGCAATATTTGGGGCATGTCTAAGATCCTCTGGTAATTTATTGCAAATGTGCACAGCATAAGTGCTAAATGCAGCTTCTCCATGTTGCGTTTGGACTCTAGGCTGTACTAACTGACCTGTGTTCATGGATCTAAGAGCCCTGCTTGGTTTGTATTCTTCATACATATCAGAAATGTATTCTGGTCCTAAACCATTCAGAGATTTATATACTAAAAGCACAACTTTGAAGTCTATTCTGTAACTAACTGGAAGCCAATGCAACGATTTAAGAACTGGAGTGATGTGCTCCGTTCTCTTGGTCCTGGTTAACATTCTAGCAGCAGCATTGTGAATGAGCTGCAGCTGTTTTACAGTCTTTTTTGGGAGTCCCGTTAAGTCAAGTCAAGTCAATTTTATTTGTATAGCCCTTAATCACTTTACAGTCTCAAAGGACTTTACAAGCAAACAAATAAACAACACCCCCTGAACCTGCTCCTCTCGCCGCGCAAGGAAAAACTACCATTAAAACCTCATGGGAAGGGAAGAAACCTTGGGAAGGGACCACAGAGAGAGGACTCCACCCTTTCAGGACGGTTAGGATGCAATAGGTGTTGATAGGCAGAATAATTATCAAATTATACATTTAAGGTGATGTATCACACTGCGCAAGAAATAATTTATAATTTATATATTTTTATAAAATGTATATAGTAAATACAGTTTAAACATTCAATCCAGGTCCGCGGATTTGCCATAGCTAGGTCCACTCTCCATCCATGGAATCCACACACCACTCTACTACAATACAGGAGTCATGTCTGGCGGACACCCAGCCACTGCCATCCAATCGCCTCTGTAGCTTTTGAAATAGCACTCCACTTCAACACCAAAGACACGGCCACAGGAGAAGCAGCAACATTCATCCACAGTCCGAATGACATCATGGCAGCTCCTCCACCTGATGCAGGTTGTCCCCGGACAGAGGATAGCCAGCCAATGTCCACGATTATGGCCTCATCCCCAATTCACCACACTCAGGAGAAGGAGAAAAAGAGAGAGGCCAGAAACAATGGATACCCATATAGGCCCCTAAGCATAGGTGAACATAAATAATGCAAGGGAAATGCCTTACTATATAAATAGGTTTTAAGTTTGAATTTAAAGGTAGTAACAGTATTAGCACCTTTAACATCAGCTGGTAGGGAGTTCCATAATACTGGGCCCCGATGTGAGAATGCTCTAAATCCTGCTGATTTCTTTTTAACTTTAGGGATTGTTAACAAGCCAGCATTTTGTGAGCGCAGGGCTCTGGATGGTACATACAGTATGGTATTACTAGATTGGATAAATAGGAAGGAGCCAATCCATTTAAAGCTTTGTAAGTCAATAGTAAAATCTTAAAGTGACATCTAAGATAGACTTGTAGCCAATGGAATTTAGCAAGTATTGGGGTGACGTGAACACATTTTTTTGTTTCAGTCAGGATTCTGGCAGCAGTATTTTGTACCATCTGTAGATTTTTAATGCTCTTTCTTGGAAGGCCAGAGAGTAAACCATTACAATAATCAAGGCGCGATTATACAAACGCATGAATTAACGTTTCTGTATCTGTTGTACATAAAATTGGCCGAATCTTTCTAATGTTGCGTAGATGGAAAAATGCAATTTTTGCAATCTCTTTAATGTGTAAATCAAAAGAGAGCGCACAGTCCAATACAACGCCAAGATTTTTTGCTGAGTTACTCTGAGCAATATTACATTTGTCAAAGTTACTTGTGGTGTCCTTAAAAAGGAATCTATGCCTGGTAGGTCCAATAATTAGCATTTCCGAAATCATATAAGTGCTACATCACTCACTCCGAGATATGTTGTTAATCATTTAAGGAGCAAATTGTCATCCACAGTATCAAAGGCTGCACTTAAATCCAATAGCAACAGCACAAATGAGGTATCCGCATCCATAGTAAGTAATAAATCATTAACAACTTTCATAAATACAGTCTCAGTAGAGTGGAGAGCTCTAAATCCTGATTGAAATATTTCAAATAATTCATTAATATTCATACGGTCGAAAATTTGCTGTGCTAAAACTTTTTCAAAAATTTTTCAGATGAAAGGGAGATTCGAGACCGGCCTGTAATTATTAAGGATTTCAGGATCAAGGGAAGTTTTTTTTAGCAATGGT
>JAODUG010004077.1:0-10826 GCA_027564795.1 Aphredoderus sayanus
CAACTGGTGTTGGTAGTGCTTGGGAGCGGGAGAGGGAGAACGGGGATCAATATGTTGCGCCTGGGTTTCCCTTAGGCTGGGGCGTAACAACTATATTTTACATAAAGACTTTCTTAAATATTGTATAAAACATCTTTAAACCAAGTTTTAAGGAACTATGATGTTGTCACGACTCACAATAAGTACCAGCTATGGTTTGTGCCCCCCCCACACGCACACACACACACACACACAGATGCACATGCAGCAGACCGCTATGAAAGCAATGAACAAAGAAGCTTGGATTACACTGAAGGAGGACATGGTGTTGAGTTCAAATATCAATCTTTCTCCATCATTGCTGACTATACCTTTTTAAGAAGAAATAACAAGTTGCTTAAACTTTAAGGAGTAGCTTACTACAACAATCTTCATTAATGTTTACACATTCAAAAAGCAATTAAAAAGTAAAGTAAAAGGTTACCTGTCATTGTTTTTTATTTTTATATTTCTCTCTGCTGCCCTAAGTTGCTGCTGCCGCTAGAGCCCATCAAATTATAAACTATTTAAGTAATATTAACAATTATAAAGCCAGGAGTTGATTGGTGATGTTTCTTTAAAATGGTTTATTGTATTTATGGATTCAATTTAGAATCCATACTCTATCCAAATTGTTGACATTGCCATGCTATCACACACCAAATTTTACATTTCATATGCATACATGTAATGTACAGTATGCCTATGCACAAGTTAATATGGATAAACAAGTCTCACTCTCTTCCACCCACTTCCTGGTGTCAGTACCATGAAGGAATTTGGAGGGTGTGGTAAGAACACTTGAAAGGAACTAGGCATTCTGCAACTATTTTCTGCTTTAATAAAAGCAGAATTGGTGAATACAGAATATAAAATTAGACAAGTCAATATAACCCTAATAAATACACATAAATCCCCACTACTTCTGTTGGCTCACTGGCACAATGAGAGGCATTTGTCCTACTTCATTCATTGGATGGCTTGGTGTGAGCTTGGCCCAGAGTCTTATCAGGGTGACTTGTAAAAACAGCTTACAGCTTATGTTTAATTTTAAATCATAGTTACATACAGTATGTGTCCTTTACTGTTGTTGTAGGGTTTAAAAGTGAAGCAGTTTACACAGTAATTATAGTACTAGACAGTAGCAGTTAGAAGATACTTGCTCTCCTAGTGTTCCTGCCTTGTGTGTTAGCATGCTGTGAGACAATTGGTTTGCTGTGCTCTATGCTGATGTGTGAGATTACATGTTAACAGAAGTGTAACTCCTATAGAGTTATTATTTACACAACTTATAATGATGTCCATAAACAATATGAGGTCTTACTGGTTGAGCATTATATGCTTATTATATCAGTATATAATGAAGAAGAAGAAGTTATAAAGTGTATGTGTTCAAATACTCAGACATCGTTCTATAGTTCTTTTATTATAAATCTAAATTAACAAAGGCTTTAGACTGGTGGAATACAGTCATTACCATATACAACCAAAACGTATTTTATCACATTTATGTTGAACTTGACAACTGCATAAGCCATTCCACTTGTCCCATCAAGTGTACTTGTCCTGGATAAACAGGATTTATATTATTTTCCAGTGCATTGCACTGGACCTCAAATAATGATTCTAGCAAATACACTGATCCATTTGCATGCTCCCATCTGCTGAAGCTCCAACTATGACTTCATCATACTCAATGTATTCCACTTCATCCAGAGGTTTCTCATCACAACACATCTCAGACACTGTCAAATCCACTGTTACTGGGCTGAATGGTGACTGTGAAGAAATCATGTGCAAGTTGTTGCTAGCAGTGAGAGCGGAGGTCAAGCAGATAGCTTTACCTACCTGTTCATTGCACACTGCCTTTTCATTGATGTATTTATCATTGTGTGCTTTTGTACAAAGATAGAGTCTGACAATTTTAGCCCCACTTTTTTCATAAAGTTCCTGCACAGTGTTTGAATTGTTCACATTCATCCTAGGGCAACGAATTGTAGTTGAACAATTTGACAGTTTTATTTTTCCAGAAGCACCTTCAGGAAAGAAGAGATTCTCACCAATCACTCTAATTTCCTCAACTGTGTTCTGCTTCCCTACGTTGAGATGTCTAGTTCCTCCACCTTTAATTGTTCTGACGTGCTTGTAACGCTGCTCTCGTTCACAAAAATGCATCCAGCCCAACTCAATCCTTCTGCTTTTCTTCTGTGCGTTGCAATTGCCCACATTTGCTGAAGTCTTCAGAGTTGATTTGCCCTTTCTAGATGCCAACCTGTTTTGAAATCTTGCCAATGTGGTATACTTCCATGCCTTCTCTTTTGAATTATTTAGCCAGTCCAAATAATTGGTTGGCTTACGCTTACCTGTCATCTCTTTTGTTAGCTCTCTTTTGGGAGACCTTGGTGAGATGTCACTTTCTGTCTGGTCACTGATGTCTCCTTCGGAGTGTGCTTTTGTACAAAGATAGAATCTCACCATTTTAGCACCACTTTTCTCATAGCATTCCTCCACAGAATTTGAATTGTTCACATTGATTTGAGTGCACTGCATTCCAGTGGAACAATTGCACAGTTTTATCTTTCCAGAAACTCTATTTGGGAAAAAGATATTCTCGGCCATCACTCTGATTTCCTCAACTGTTTTCTGCTTGTCTACATCGATACGTCTAGTTCCTCCTCCTTTAACTGATCTGACTTGCTTGTAACGCTGTTCTCTCTCACAAAAGTGTATCCAGCCAAGCTCAATCTTTCTGCTTTTTTTCTTTGCATTGTAGTTACCCACATATGCTGAAGTCTTAGAAATAAGTAATTTGCCCTCTGTTGATGCCAAACTGTTTTCCACCCATGTTAATATGGTATTGTTATTTGCCTTTCCTTTCCAATCATTACACCTGTTAAAATTACTCGTAGACCCATCTGTCATCTTGTTTATGATCTCTTGGGCACTTGGAATTTCACTTTCTGTCTGGTTACTGATGTATTTATATGTGTGTGCTTTTGTGCAAAGATACAGTCTCAACATTTTAGTCCCACTTTTCTCATAGAGTTCCTCCACAGTATTTGAATTGTTCAGTTGGATTTTTGGGCACTGCATTCCAGTGAAACAATTTGACAGTTTTAACTTTCTGGATGCTCCATTTGGAAAAAAAAGATTTTCTCCTATTACTTGGATTTCCTCAACTGTGTTCTGCTTGTCTACATCAAGATGTTTAGTTCCTCCACCCTTAATGGATCTGACTTGCTTGTATCGCTGCTCTGTCTCGCAAAAGTGCATCCAGCCAAGCTCAATCCTTCTGCTCTCCTTTTTTGCATTGCAATTGCCTGTATATGCTGAAGTCTTGCAAGTGGACGATTTTCTCTGTCCGTATACTAACCTACTTCTTACACTTGCGAATATATGGTCCTTCTTTGCCTTAGAGCTCGTTGATGAGTTAGATGGCCTGCAAAATGCAACTTCTGAAACTCTATTTCCATACTTGAGGATGTACTTTGCCATTGTCGGTCACTGAAGGATTAATTGAAATATCTGCAAAGAAAGTGTTAAATCACAGTCAATTATTCAATAGAAATCTTTGTAAACTATCTGTAGTTTGCCATTGTAAGTAGAACAGGGTTAGATTTTTTGTATCTCCTAGATAGATGAGCTAGGCTACGCTTTTCATTAAATGTCTTTGGATTTATAGCACTTTGGAATTTCTGTCTGCATTTGTGTTACTTCAACCCCTTATACATGGATACAGTGTATGTTTACCTTCTAATACTTGGACAGGTAGTCAAAGGGAAGTGTTGTAATATAATGTAGTAATCTAGAAGTGCAAGTTTAGCTACTAATGACATATGACTTTCTTCAATAAGCTGTATTTGTCTACAAGAAACAAGAGTAGTGGGGGCCAATTATTATGTCTTTATAACTAATTGTTTACAAACATGTTTATCTCAGCCATTCTATGTGGTTTAACATTCCCAATTTAAACAGTTCATGAGGACCCCCCTTTTTTATAGTGATTTTGAACTCAGTCTCTTTTATTAAGTCTTGTTTTACATAGTTGCAAAACTAGTTATTGTAAAATGATGTCCAACCTTAACCCCAAGGCTCCATCTTGTGGAACAATACGTAATTGTTTAATTAAATGAAGGTAAGTTAGGAATGGGTTGGTGTGTGGCATTATGAAGTTGAACATTTTTACCCATAGATGGCTGATATGTGAACTCATCAAAATAAAAACACCTCTCCATCAGAAACTCCACAAGGACAGCCATGGCTGGGATATTGTGTGGTACGATCTGCACTATTTGTGATGCATTTACAGAGGCAGGCCTGTGTAGAAACAGGATTGTTTTCAGAGCCGATTGTATAATTGCTCCAATTATGCAATAGGTAACAACGCCATTAGACATTGTGACATATAGAAAAATTTTCAGCAAAATTGAAAAGAGCCTAGGGAAGATAATGTGTGTGTATAGCGTACGTTTTTGTATATAATATGTTTAGTGTGCATTTTTACATATTTATATCAATGTGAATGTGTATGGATGCATATGTAGAGGTGTATTGTGTACATGTATTGTGTATTTTCTTTTTAACGTGCTAAAAATTATCTATCTAATCTAAACTAAACAGCTGAATGGTGCTTTAAATGTTGCTTCCGCAAAGCAATGTGGGTCAACATGGCATTATCTCCTTTTCCTTTCGTGAAGGATAACCAACCATAGGCTTGGAAAAGAAGAAGGCAAATACGCACTGATTCGCCTTTCCATATTATCTGCATTTTGAGTATTACTCTTATTATGGATATTTCCGGGTAATTCCCATAAACCTATAGGTCATTACACTGTTAGGAAAAAGACTAAGACCACAGCCCAGGACTATCTTGACAATGCCTTTTCATATCACATTGCCCGTTAAACGTGTACACTGTTACCACACCGCACACCCAACCATTATGATAAACTGAAATAAAATATGCGAGAAAACGAATTACTCATATTAACCCTCTCGGCTACGATACGGATTTAAGTGGCTAAAAAACAACAGTAAATCCAAAGACATTCGTGTTAGAATAAACAATATACTATTTCGTAGAATGTACCTTTGGAAATAACGTGCGTGCACGTCAACCGTTCCTTGTAGAACCATAGATGTATAAGAACGTAGTTGAACCCGAGATGGGCTGCTCTCGTGAAATTCTTGACGACGTACGTACAGTAACCACAGTGCGCAAACGTACGCTCTACTAGCCAAGGGTGCGTTCAGTTGACTGAACATTTGTTACGTTCAAGAAACGTTCTTACTGAACGACGTGTCCTTGCTAACATTAGCTGCGTTTGATGGGCACTCGCCACGAGTGTTGCTTAATACGTTGCGTTACCTAATGTCGCTTTCATTCATGACCATGTTATTTCATCTAAAATGTATGTATATCTCATTCTGATATGAAATGCCTAACATGTATCATTGACTACATTGTAGGTATATCCTTTATAGCAGGTTGGCTATAGCACTGATCGTGTTCTGCCATGATCACTTAAATGTGTACAGCTGAATAAATCTGAATGTTAAACCCACAGCCAGACTCCTCCCCATTAGCGTTTATTTCCACTGCTGTTAGCGTTCATTGAATGTTAAGTTAACGGTACACCATCCTGAACGCTGAAGGGCAAGTTTTTCGCTAAACATTAAACTTGAACCTCCCGCCGCTGTCCTATGGGTCAGAATGATCATTTACTGTACCAGGACTGTGTAGAAACACCAGTGCACACAGAATGGACAGTTATAGAGACCATGAGAAAATATTTGCTGAATTAGAATCAATCGCTGAAAAAGTAGGCAATACACAAACAGCATGCATGTTAATAACTATATTGAGAATGTCTATAGTTGCAGTATGTTACAACTATCTGATGTGAACTAGTTGATATATGGTTGTTATGTATGGTGATAACAATCCTACTCTTGACAAATTATAGTAAGAGTAAACTCCACTCCAATCTTCAGTTTTATTTACACAGCGAAGTGTTGAAATTATTCAAACTTTATTGAAACAAAGTAGAAAAGAGGGCCAATTAAAAAGATGAAAGTAGGATAATTAGTAAAAACATACATACACACACACACAAACACACTCCCATTCATTGATCATGATGAAGATTATGATGTCACCAGCCAAACATGTACTCCATTGCTTTTGAAACAAGACTATCGTCCTTTCTGGGTGTCACTTTATCTGCCACCACCTAAAACAATATACAAGGGAAATAAACTGCATAGCATATAGACAAACCTTAATCTACAAATAAAGCTAGCTGTGTATGTATGTATATACACAGTTGCTGGTCATATAATTGGAATACCATCAATTTTTATTTTTTTTATTTCAGTAATTTCATTCAAAAAGTGAAACTTGTATAATGTCCAATCCAAAAAAAGGATTTTTAGAAATGTTGGCCAACTAAAAAGTATGAACATGAAAGGTATGATCATGTACAGCACTCAATACTTAGTTGGGGCTCCTTTTGCCTGAATTACTGCAGCAATGCGGCGTGGCATGAAGTCGATCAGTCTGTGGCACTGCTCAGGTGTTATGAGAGCCCAGGTTGCTCTGATAGTGGCCTTCAGCTCTTCTTCATTGTTGGGCCTGGCGTATCGCATCTTCCTCTTCACAATACCCCATAGATTTTCTACAGGGTTAAGGTCAGGCGAGTTTGCTGGCCAATTAAGAACAGGGATACCATGGTCTTTAACCCTCATGATGTACTGAGAAATCTCATATTTGGCCACACGGCGGCGCCATCTGATTGTGTATGATTTGTGTGTTTTTCAATTGGCATTGCTGTGTGTATTTTTTTCTTTATTAATTATTTCTTTATGTATTTGTTGTTTTTGTACCTTTTAACCCTCCTGTTGTCCTTGGGTTTCAAACGCACACCATGTTGTGCCAACAGTGCACATCGTGTGTGTAAGCTGTAGAATTAGTTTTAGCGCCTTCTATCTGCCACAAAGAGCTAATGATTTGGGTCATTTTGACCCAGAGGACATCACAAGGGTTAAATCAGGTACTGGTAGCGTTGGCACTGTGTGCAGGTGCCATGTCCTGTTGGAAAATAAAATCTGCGTCTCCATAAAGTTGGTCAGCAGCAGGAAGCATGAAGTGCTCTAAAACTTCCTGGTAGACGGCTGCGTTGACCTTGGAAATCAGAAAACACAGTGGACCAACACAAGCAGATGACATGGCACCCCAAACCATCACTGACTGTGGAAACTTTAAACAATGTGGATTCTGTGCCTCTCCTCTCTTCCTCCAGACTCTGGGACCTGGATTTCCAAAGGAAATGCTAAATTTACTTTTATCAGAGAACACAGCTTGGGCCACTCAGCAGAAGTCCAGTCCTTTTTGTCTTTAGCCCAGGCGAGACGCTTCTGACACTGTCTTGTTCAAGAGTGGCTTGACACAAGGAATGCGACTGCTGAAACCCATGTCTTGCATACGTCTGTGCGTGGTGGTTCTTGAAGCACTGACTCCAGCTGCAGTCCACTCTTTGAATCTCCCCAACATTTTTTATGTTTTTTTTTTCTCTCTTCATAATCCTCTCCAGGGTGCGGTTATCCCCATTGCTTGTACACTTTTTCTACCACATCTCTTCCTTCCTTTCGCCTCTCTATTAATGTGCTTGGACACAGAGCTCTGTGAACAGCCAGCCTCTTTAGCAATGACCTTGTGTGTTTTGCCCTCCTTGTGCAAGGTGTCAATGGTCGTCTTGTGGACAGCAGTCAGCAGTCTTCCCCATGATTGTGTAGCCTACAGAACTAGACTGAGAGACCATTTAAAGGCCTTTGCAGGGGTTTTGAGTTAATTAGCTGATTAGAGTGTGGCACCAGGTGTCTTCAATATTGAACCTTTTCACAATATTCTGATTTTCTGAGATACTGATTATGGGGTTTTACATTACCTTAATCAGTCTGTGTGGAATGAGTGTATACATTATACAAGTTTCACTTTTTTTGAATGGAATTACTGAAATAAAGCAACTTTTTGATGATATTCTAATTATATGATGAGCACATACATACATACATACGTACGTGAATTACTAAATGAATTACTAAATGAAGTCTGGTAATATTAAAGGTTCAGGTTATTCACCTTACAAGGCTAGGGTTAGAGGTCAACAGTTACCTGGTAGTCACTGCTAGAGGCCTTGTAAGCAGCACTGAGTGGTCTCATGGAGCACCGAGGGGTAGAGGGCAGGCAGGGGGAGGCCACCGCGGCAGGACTAAAGACAGAGCTGGTAGACGAGAGACGATCAGCACTGTCCATCACACTCTGCAGGGGGAGAATAGCATTATACGACTGGTGCTTTCAGTGAGGTCAAATTGTTCTAGAAAGTATTAATCCTTCTAAACAAATGTGGATAAAAACATGCATGTCACAGTGAGTGGTTCCCCTGACAAATGTATTTGTACCAAATTGGACTAACACTCTTAATCCCATTATAAATGGAACAAACTGACATCACACTGTGTATAAAGTGCATCCCAAAACAAAGTTGTCCCCGTTTGCAACTGCAAAATAACGCATTTTCCCTTTAAGGAATAGCATCAGTATTGATGGTAGACATTATGTAGTTACATGTTTAATGTCTTTAATGCAGAGTCAGACAGACAGACCTTGTCTATACAGGGTTTAACTCCCACCATGATGGCGTCCCCAAACACTTTCCCATCTTTAGAGAGAGCTTTCCTCGCTTGCAGCGCAGACTGGTATTGTAGATGCATCCAGTTACCTGGTGAGGACATCTACACAAAAACACACACCATTATGATTGCGCCAGGATGGTCAGCAAACTGAGAACATTAGTTTGTCATGATTAAAGTGGACAATACAAAAGCTTCTGTGTGTTACCGTGTGTCTGAGGATGTTTCCATATTGGGCAAACTGTAGAAGGATATAGGAGGCTGCGGCTGGTGGGAATCTGAGACAAAGAGAATGTTTGAGTGGTGAAAGCATAAATGTAGATGTATGGCATCACCACCACTTGCACTAATTGATTTAGAATGGTTATTATTGTTTTACACCCATCATAAAGAGCATCTTGCATATAAATAGGGAGCAAGACTGCCCTACCCGAACACAGTCACCCATGTCTGGTCCAACTGATCAGCAGATGACAGCGACTCTCCCTGGCTGTAAAAGGGGTCCATTTGTGCAGGGGACAGCAACAACTGCTTGCCTGTAGAACTACAGCCTACAGACAAAAAGATAGGCAAATACATTTTACAAGCAGGAATTAATGCATGTGACATGACTGACTCTGGTATTAGAATGCATGCATGCCTACATTACCTGTTACTGGGGTAGCAGATTGGTGTCCAGTCAGTGGAGAATGAAAAACTGAGAAAGACTGAACAGATTATGAGAGATCAATATGTGTTACAAACTATATTGCTAAGCTTGTAATCTTAGTAAGATGTTAAGAGGAATTCACTTAATAAAAAATAAAAACATTCTACTGAATTAGGCCACCAGAGGGCACCATCTGATTGTGTATGATTTTGTGAGTTGCCTGCAATTGTCATTGCTGTATTTTTTTATTTATGCATTTTAATCCTGTTGTCCTCAGGTTTCAAACTCACACCTTGCTGTGCCAGCAATGCACATCCTGTCTGTGTAAGATGTAGAATTAGGTTTAGCGCCTTCTATCGGCCACAAAAAGCTAGTGATTTGGGTCATTTTGACCCGGAGGACATCATGAGGGTTAATATAAATTGGCTGATTAGACCTCTTTGTGACATTGTCCTTTTGAAAAACAAATGATGGTCTTACCAAGTGAAAAGTAATTGTGTAATGTTGCAACAAGCTGTGCAAGTTGCAGTGGCCTTGAATTCTAAATAAATTGCCAGCTTAACAAACAAAGCACCAGACACCTTCTTCACCATGCTATTATGGTGGGTGCAGAAATCTGACAGTGAAGGCCTGTATCAAGCACTCCTAACAGCTGATGTTGCTTGCACTTGATGGTTTTTGTGACTGCATGTTCCAAGTTCTTAAAATCTTTCTCAATAGGCTTTGGTGGTCGTTTTATATTGTCAGTAAGGTCTGTACAATGTGTTAAGTGTGATTTATTTTTGCATTGACAACACATTTGTCAAGCCAGTTCTTCCTTTGGCAATAGCTCCTTTTAAATCAATGATGTCTGACCTACCTGCGTACGAATGTTGAGTGGTGTGGTTGTTATGCCAGCAGCAGGAGATGCTAGGTCATCATAGATACTGCGGACAGGGGGGGCTCCACTCTTATCCTTTGGGGTGGCAACTACAGGATGGTGTTGAGGTGGGGAGCCCCCTGATGAAAAATATTAAATACAATTAAAAACAATAACAGCATATACATAAAATAACTAGTGTACTCACTGTAGTGTCACAATAATGAAATTGTAATGGTCTAGTACTTATATGGATGAACCATATGAAAGACAGAACAAATATTATGTTCGCTAAGGATACCTGTTGCTGCCAGCGGGGTCCTGTGCTCCATTCCCTGTGTCGACAGGCTAAAAGCTCTGGGCTGGGGGGTTGTTGGGGCCGGCAGGTCTCCCATCAAAAAGCCGGGTAGGAACTGTGCTCCGGGCCCCGGCTTGGGAGAGGTGGGTGAACCTAGAGTCATGGGTTCTGAGACCACTGAAAGACGAAAACCCAGTCAGCTGCCCATAGACAGTTTAACTCGGGCATGTAGATCAGTGATTTTCAACCAGTGTGCCGCGGCACACTAGTGTGCCGTGAGAGGTCGTCAGGTGTGCCGCGGGAAATTATCT
>JAODUG010004079.1:0-10825 GCA_027564795.1 Aphredoderus sayanus
ATATATATATATATAGCACAGGAGGTTCATTTGATATGAAGTTTCAAATCTATATTTATTTTATATGTGTAAAACAAACAAGCCTGCTTGATTTCTCAAAGGAATGTTTGAATTATTTAATGACAGACTGCAGTTGGGGGATACATCATTAGTTTCATGGACCATTAAATATTTGGAATCTTCTCTATGATAATTAGATGTATGAAAGTATAAAACCCTTCTTCCATAGAAAAGGACATAATTTGTATGACAGGAAATTGCTTTAAATATTTGGTCATTTTGCAGACAGATGTTAGGTTACCAGTTATTTTACCAGCTGGAAATGTCTGATGAAAAGACTACAGTACTACTGCAGTATAAAGACTAACATGGAAATACAACCACTATCTGCAGTACTAATGCCGTATAAATACTATTATTTATACACTATTGAAACTAAACTAATCTTACTTATATTACTAAATTACTAAACTACTACACTACTAAAACTACCTCTTTGTGGCAGGTAGAGGGCGCTAAACCTAATTCTACAGCTTACACAGACATGATGTGCACTGCTGGCATTGTGCATTGTGGGTCTGGTTACACCAGGCTTGCAAGTTGTGCAACATCATGACCAAAAAGCTGCCTCACCATGTCAGAACTATGTTTAGTTCTGACAATGGTCACTACTAGCAACCGCGCCCTATAGCAACCACGCCCTAGCGACTCGAGAGGCCTGGTGGTCTATATTCATTAAACATGGCTGAGATATATTTTGGTCCGACTCCATCTATTGATTTATAGACAGGCAGCAAATGCCTTCCAATCAATTATATGACTTACCAGAAGCCAGTGTTATGACCCTACACTGGCTCCTGTAGTTAAGATTAAGGGTGATGTGGTCTGTTCTTTTTTGGTTCTAATGTTTCTGTATAGGTGAGCTTTTACTCCAGTAGCTACATTTTGAATAAGCTATAGTTTTTAGTATTCTTTGTGGAAGCCCTGTTAGAAGACCATTGCAGTAGTCAATCCTACTGGAAAATTAATGAATAGGATTTTACAGGTCATGTTTTGACATACAGTAAAGCCTTCAAGTTTGTCTATATTCATGTGATGACAAAAGGCGGATTTTTTAAACGCTTTCACACGAGTCAAGTAAAACACCGAGCTGTTTAATATGCGTGACACAGCGAGTCTAATTGACCAATGTCATTTGGTAGCAGACCTAAATATGTTTATCAGTATGTTCTAGCCATGTGTTTTACACCGTCTGTGATATGTCTTATACTGTCCTGTGGTCTTTTACTTTGAAAGAGAAACAGCTGGACAAGGCACATGGGCTGGGGAAGAGCAAACACAGGAGGCCCGGGCTTCCTTTTATTTCCCCCGTTTTCACGAGCGAATGGACCTCACGGCCTGGCTCACTGTCAATCAAAAATGGAGCGAGCGAGCGAGCGAGAGAGAGAGAGAGGAAGAGAACAAGTGCAGCGGATGAGAGAGAGGGGAGGGTAGGAGATTGACAACGTAGCAGTGATAGAGGGGAATTATAGGGGAGCTTAATGGAGAGGAAAGAAATGAGGGCCCCAACCATTGACCATGCAGCAACCGACAAAAACAAAAAAAAGAAACTGCCAGATTGAGATGCCAACTGCTTCTGATGCAGAGCTCACCACTGGGTTAGACCCTGTGACAACCCATGATCTGTTCTCCAGCACATCTTTCTCCCCCGAGATACCAATATTGAGTACCTACAAGAGCTCTCTGTGTGCGCAAGACACAGATCAAAGAGCAGCGAGATAGCACTGTAATCCACCCTCTTGATGACAGTGAACACAATCACTATTTATTCCGTATATGAAGAGGCTCTCTGCTTCTGTCTTCAAAGTATAAACACTATCTGAATGCCTCTTCTGCTGACAGAGGAAAACTAGGTTTTCATTTTACCATTGTTTGCCAGAGGACGATTTTTATTACTTACTAAAAACTATTAATCAAAGAGTGTATTATCTGGTAATGTAGAAATAATTATAATAAAAAAAATGTTTAAAAGAAACTCAACAATGACATTGTGTTCCATTTTGTACACACATTTACAAAAGATATTTTCGAAGGATGTTGTGTTACTGGAGACCAAACCGTAATTCTACTAACATAAGAGCAAATAGCAAATAAGATTAATTTACACACTACCACTTATAAAAAACACCTCAAATCAGGAAGGTCACCTATAGGTCCACCTATCCGATCAACCCTTTTGGAAAAAAAGCCTATCTTATACTGTGTTGCCCCGATCAATCGACATTTGTCGATTACAGTCTCGCTTGCTGAGCTGTCCTTTACTGGCCCTGTTCAACGCCTCATTAAGATCATGTAGTGTGCTGTACATTCAATTCCAAACTGATTTCCCAAGATGACCAGAAAGGCCCCCTCCCCCTATTCCTACCTCCCACATACAGTACACACACACACACACACCGCCACCACCAACCCTGCACTGTGCACCCACACAGGCAAGAAAACACACACACACACACACACACACACACACACAGTAAGTGCACACACACACATACACACTCCGTGTGGCGGGAGATGTGTACATTTATGAGTTCTTTAAGGTAATTACTTTTATCATTTGCAGTACCTGCTGGCAGCCACTCCGTATATTTGCAGATGGGTGAGGGTCACAAGGAAATCAAATTGGTTTTAGTCTTGTCACATCAGACAGAGACATGCCATTACATAGACATCTGACACGCTCCCAGCCAGTCCAAGCTGTAGATTAAATCTACAGCTGTCTTTAATGATCTGTTTGCATGCCGGGGGGAAATGGCCTTAAGCAAGCCTTTTCAAATGTATAACACTCCTGGTAGGCTAACGCATATTGGAGCCGTTCAAATATTATTAGGATTTGGGATTATTCGACTCAGGGTTTGGCAGTCGAGAACATATATGCACCATGCCGTGGTTTTCCGGATGCGACTCGCAACAACAAAAAAACTAATCTAATCGAGAAATCCAAGCAGGCTCAGAGTTTGAACGCAGAGGTTTATTGTTAATGTGGTCTTTTGAGGCAGTGAGGTATGCACAATAGCGTGTAAGAGAGATGCAGGGATGGGGGGGGGGGATTCTCTCCATCAGCCTATTATTGCGTTCCCTTCTGCAAACATCATGAGTCACCCAGCCCAACATAAGAGTGTACAATAGCAATATGCAAATGAGGCAGCCATGATTTGTTCATACCCTCAATCTATGCTACCCTGTAGGATAATGTTCCTTGAGTTCCCTGGAACTTTGCATTGCAAAGTTATCGCAAAGAAGGAAACAGAAACATCTCTCGCTTGTTTAAGACTCAAAGTTAAGAAAGTTGCATGTCTTACAAACGTGCTTTGCTAACAAATGAGTCCTGCTTTGTAGCCATTACCATATCACATAGTGAGGGGAAAACATATATATTAACCCTCATGATGTCCTTCGGATCAAAATGACCCAAAATCATTAGCTCATTGTGGCAGATAGAGGGAGCTAAACCGAATTCTACAGCTTACACACACATATGATGTGCACTGCTGGCACAACAAGGTGCGAGTTTGAAACCCGAAGACAACAGGAGGGTTAAAAGGTACAAACAAACAAACGTGGCATGGTGGAGTAAAATACTGTACACAGCTAGCTAGCTGAGCGCGAGGAGAGATTAGCTGAATTTTTAAGTGTAATACATCTTAAAATTCGCTGACCCTACCTTTAAGATATCTCAGTGGTTCTCAAGCTGAGGCTCCACCAAGGGGTCGCAAGATGCTTTTAGTGGGGCTGTGGCATGATGTCAAGGTGCTGAGATGCTCTTGCAGTTTTATTATCATAAGAAAAAGAAATGTGTGTTGTTTACACTCATGTACGGCTTATACTGTATATTCACGCCACTGTTTACGACTGAAACGCTCCTGTCTTCTTCAGGGGAGTCACAACAAGTCAGAAAGTTTGAGGGACGCTGTGACAGCCAGGGTAATAACAGATAGCTGGGAAGACAATTTCACACAGAGGATGTGGGGATAGATTTTTGATTTAGCGGTCGTCCCTTTTGCTTCTAGAGGAGACGCAGAGGAACTGACCTCGGGCATCTTACTGGATTTGGGTATCCTAGCAACAGCGGTGTCATCATCATTGCTATGTAGACGGAGGTGCCAGACATAACAAGTGCATGGTTTCCTGTCTTGGCACACACACACACATATTGCCTGTCTTGTCTTGGACAGCGAGAGGTTAGGCTCTCACAACAGGATCACACTGGACAGACGCAAACATCTCTTCTTCTTCTGCTGTTGCTGCTGCCTGTAGTTCTACGTTACCCCCTCAACACACACACACACGTACTGTAGAACCACACAGAACCACACACACAGTCACACAAATATGAGCACTCACACCTACGTGCACACATAAAGGTGTACTCCTCGATTTGTGTCCAGATTGCCCCCTTCTGATAGGTTTGAACCATACTGTATCCTCCTACAGACGCCAAACAACCTAACAGCTTTCCCAGAATTTCAGCCAGTTTTTCCTTTAACTTCAACCTTGTAGTAAAACCTCCCTGAGGAGAAACTGCTTTCCTAAAACAGAATAATAATAAGAACATCTATCAGGGCTGTCTGGAAGATTCTTCTTCACACCTCCATCATAAACCTGTTTTCCATCTTCAGAGAGGACCAGATTAGGATGTGCTGTTTCGGGGTCCAAAGTGACATCCACTGCTTCCTGGTTCATGTATCTTCTTCATCTCCATATGTACTGTATTGTCTTCTCCAGCTGGTCCAGGGTTCTCTTCACAGTTCCTTATCTTCAAACGTTCTGCTATCTGTCTGTCTGCATCTTCAATGTGGTGTTTTACTGAGTGTTTGATCTGCTGGATCTTTAATACTCTCTTCTGGATCATCTGAACTTCAGCCTATGCCTGCCCCAGTAGATCCTTCTTTCCTTCATATGTGCATTGTCTGTTTTGCCTGCCGCATGAAACCTTGACCGTGAGCACTGCTGTACATCTGCCTGCGCTTGGGTCCCCATGTCTACCAGCAACCCCACAATGGCCCGAGGAGGGTCATCTGCAGGTTCCTTTGTCAAAGCACTCCTTCTCCTCTCTTTCCTTTCTGCCTGGTGTCTGACTCTGGGTCTGTCTGTCAATCACCACCACCGCCACCGCCAAGAAGGTTATGTTTGCATCTCTGTCTGTCTGTCTGTCTGTCTGTACGCCCATCTGTCTGTCCGCCTGTTTGCCTGTTATTGGGATAGCTCAAAAAGATTATCACTACATGGTGTGGAACAAGTGGATCCATCAACCCAGGGCAAATACACATGTATTGGTTGTGAGCAGAATCCAGGAATGTTTTGACTGATTCTTTGTCACGGGCAGATTAGTTAAGCATCAAGAGCAATACTGCAAGATTTGTTTTTTTATGAACCTCGTAATGAAAAACGGACCAGAGATACTAAATTAGTGTTATTATTGTTTTGGTGATGATCTGGTTGGCCGTGGTACGGAGGTATGTCATCTACCAAGTGGGCAGAGTAATGGAACAGCATGCTACTCAGATACAGTGAGCTTTCTAGTTGTTCTGCACTCACAGAAATCACCAAAGCTTTCCAAGTCGTACATGAGACATAGTGTGTCATAGTATTGTGTCACAGCAGTGAGTCATAGTGGTGTGTGAGTGTGTGCATGCTTGTTTGAAAGCCAAAATAATACTGCCTTGAATCGAATCCATGCGGTAGAGCGAACAGAGTGTGATGTTTTCCACTCGCTCATAACGTAATGCAAAAACGCTTTGATCTTCGAAATGCACTGTTGTGTACTAGGCAGCATGATCAGCTCATAAGATTTGTCAAAAATTCAACACTAATTTTATCACCATGGCAGTTCTGCCGCCTTAAGTGTAACAGGCTACAGGAACGGGAAATACAACTAAATCTGTGTGCTATGGTTTATTTTAGCAGCTGGGTTTTTTTCTGCCATACACATCATGGTGCAATGCAAATGACAATGTTTCATTACAAACGAAATAACTGATCTTAACAGATCAAACTGATCTGGACATTCAACCAATCAAATGAAAGGAAAAGATGAGTAGATACATAAGTTCCACAACAACCACTCGATAGATAGATAGATAGATAGATAGATAGATAGATAGATAGATAGATAGATAGATAGATAGATAGATAGATAGAAATACATTTATAGTATGTATCTATAAATAACACCAACTAGATTAAACAATGACAGGGGAATACATTTAGAGGAAGGCACAAACAGAAAAAGAAGAAATGTAAACTGTACTGGCTACTGGTGACTACTCTCGGGAGTAAGAGAGCAGACAATAGAGAGAAGAGGGAGAGAGAGAAAGAGAGGTAACAGACTGGTGTAGCCTACAGCTCAGAGAGAGAGAGAGAGAGAGAGAGAGAGAGAGAGAGAGAGAGAAGGGAGGAAAGAGGGAGGGAGAGAGAGTTAAACAGAGAGAGAAGGGAGGAGAGGAAGAGAGAGAGAGACAGAGACAGGGAAAGAAGGGAGGAAAGAGGGAGGGAGAGAAAGTGAGAGAGGAGAGAGAGAGAGGTAACAGACTGGTGTAGCCTACAGCTCAGAGACAGAGAGAGAGACAGAGAGAGAGACAGAGAGAGAGAGAGAGAGAGAGAGAGAGAGAGGGAGACAGACAGACAGGGAGCGGGGAAAAGAGGTAACATCGACTGGTGTAGGCTGCATCTCCTGTTAGCTAGCTGGCTAGCAGCACAGCGCTCTCTCTAACATGCTCCCTCAGCCATCTCCCACACACACACACACACACACACTCACATTATATCTGTTTTGAGGTCTGCTAAATCAACTGACCCGCTTTTCCCTCACAGCCTGTGATTGTGTGTGTCTGTGGCTGTGTGTGTGTGTGTGTGTGTGTGTGTGTGTTTGTGTGAGTGTACGTGCGTGCGTGCGTGCGTGTGTGTGCGATGCACGCACTACGTCAAGCTCTGAATCACAAGCGTCACTGTAGTTTGTGTCTGTTATTGGTGGAATGATGTGTACAGTATGTGTCATGTGTGCATTGAATTTTAAGTCTGTGTGTGTGTGTGTGTTTGTGCCTCAGTGTGTGTGTGTGTGTGTTTGTGCCTCAGTGTGAGTGTGTGTCTGTGTGTGTGTGTGTGTTCCCGTCAACCTGTTTGGGAGTGTATTATTGTATATTGCATGTTTGTGACATCACCCTCCCAGTTAAAGATGCCTTCTACTTTCTCAACACTGAACACCAGACCTGTGTGTGTGTGTGTGTTTGTGCCTCAGTGTGTGTGTGTGTGTGTGTGTGTGTGTGTGTGTGTGTGTGTGTGCGTGCGTGTGTGCCTCAGTGTGTGTGTGTGCGTGTAGGTGTGTGTGTATGTGTGCACGCGTCAATATATTCCTGGGCAACCAATCAGGGAACTTGGCTGGGGCCAATCAGGCTAATGCAGGTGTTTAGGGCCGATGAGGCATCAACAGAGGAAAACATCAGCATGTGAGCCTTGTTCGCTATATTTAACCCTCGTGATGTCCTTAGAAATATCGCATTTGGCCACCAGAGGGCGCCATCTGATTGTGTATGATTTTGTGTGTATTTTTAATTGGCATTCCTGTGTGTATTTATTTTTTTATTAATTATTTCTTTATATATGTGTGTTGTTTTTCGTGCCTTTTAACCCTCCTGTTGTCCTCAGGTTTCAAACTCACACCTTGTGTGCCAGCAGTGCACATCACATGTGTGTGTAAGCTGTAGAATTGGCGCGCTCTATCTGCCACAAAGAGGTAGTGCGTTGGGTCAGTTTGACCCGGAGGACAGTAGGAGGGTTAGCAGAGGACGCACTGCACCATTACCCTGTTGCCTGGTTGCACGCTGTTAAAAAGCAAAACACATAGAGGTGCGTCACCCCCCTGCTTCTAAGCGAAGCCGACACTCAATCCCACCTCTCATCTTCGTTTAGCATGAGGCCCGCTATATCTTCCAGCAGCAGCAGCGGCAACAACAACAACTACAACTACAACAAACAAAAAAATAAAATAGAAAACAACCCCTCCTCCTCCTCGCCCCTTCCCATATAAATAAACACATAAGTAGATAGATAAACCTGCAGGGCATGTGTGTCTGGTGTGAGCTGTTGCACATGAGCTCCTCTCTCCAACGTCATGTGATGGAGTCAGTTATTCGCAGCTTTTCATTAGCAGACACATAACACGAAGGGGTGGGTGAAACAGAGAAATTCCCCTGCAGGCTTGTTTGCCTTTGTGCTTCCAAAACTAGCAGCAGCCCAAGTTAGGAATTACAACCGCCACTGAAAGCTTGGATGTTAATTAAGGAATGCAAATTTCATGCTTCTGGTCCAAGGTTTGCACACACTAGAGGCCCCAAGTCCATGAGACTGAGTAACACACACACATGCGCGCACACACACCCACACACACACACATGCACACACACACACACCCACACACACACAGGCTCAGAGAGAACAAGGCAGACAAAAAGCAAAACATGCAAATATGCCAAAACATAAACACCAAAACATGCTTACATCATCACACACACACACACACACACACACACACACACACAGAGCCATACAAGGCCTTGTCTGTCTTTCTTCTAGCAGATTGTGCTAGGGCTGTCTTGAGAGACAGATGACCTTATGAGGAATAAGCCAGGGAGATGATTATGCATAAGTTAACATGCCCATGAAGATGTTTACCGATATGCAAAGGGACGCCACAAACTGGGTCAGAACTTCCATGAAGTTAAGTTCTGCTAAGACAAACATCATGTGGGTTGCTCGGGACACTGGTCTACACACTGGTAGCAGGACAGAGATGTCTGTGACAAACTGTGGCTTGGTATTATCAATCCATGGGGATATGACAGTGTCTCTTTACTGGATTGTATTGTCTGCCCAAACCTGCCAAACTAGTGATTGTAATCCTTTACATATAAAAAAATATTACCCCGTTTTTGTTAAAAATAGATACAAAAACTTGTTTACCTCAAGAGAGGACGGATTATTGTCTGTCAGTATTTAGGCCCAGCAAGTGAACAGATTTCGATTGTATTCACAGTTAAATCATATTTGTAATTCCACATTTCCTGGGGATAATATGTAGCCCAATTTTCAGAAACAGACCAATCACATTTTTTAACCTAATAGGTCTGGAAATAGCCTTGCTTTGTAAAAGACCACCTGCACTTCCTAACCTTCTGCTTTCTATCTATCTCTTTAGTGTCACTGCTGTGTGTATTTCTTTCTTTCTTTCTTTCTCCTGTTGTCCTCGGGTTTCCAACACACACTTTGTTGTGCCAGCAGTGCACAAGCTGTTGAACTAGAATTGGCGCCCTCTATCTGGCACAAAGAGGTTGTGCGTTGGGTCAATCTGACCCAGAGCACAATAGAAGGGTTAATCTCCACCCAGACTATCCACCACTATCGCTAATAGGTATGAAGCTCTCTCACAGGTACAAGGGCAGAGCTCAGTATACATATTAACACACACACACGTGTGCACACACACACACACACACACATTTAAGTCCCCACTTGGCAATTAAAGCAAGTAGCCAGGGGGTCAAATCATCACTTGATTCACTTGACAACATGATTTTAGGTTTTACCAAGGATTTGAAAAATGTCCCCCCTCTTGGATTAGACTATCCTGTAGTCACCTAATGTCCACTGTTAGATAGGTAGACGAGCACACACACACACACATAGTCAGATACGCTGAGACAACAAATTGTTAAATGACAAACACACACACACACACACACACACACACAGACACACAAAAAGCTCCTCCAACACTTTTTTGTTGAGTGGCCTAAAAAATCCCTACAGTGTTCAAGCTTGCTGTCACAAGGCCTCATTTGCATGTGTGTGTGTGTGTGTGTGTGTACGTGTGTGTGTGTGTGTGTGTGCGTGCATGTGGCCAACATACATGTCGGCAATGCATAACCACAGGTGTGTGTGTGTGTGCGTACGCTGGCTGTGGGGGGGTGGGGGGTGGATTATATGCACATAAGTTAACTTCTTTGCAAACACTGAAGGTTATTTCCCCCTTCTTCTCTCCAGCGTGAATTCGGGGGGCGTCCAGGGGCACCTGTGTGTGTGTGCCTGCCGTTCAGCAGGGGCGAGATACTGCTGAGTGCCTGTAACTATGCAAAGACTCGCTTATTTTCGCTGCGCCAACATATTTTCCTAAAAGAAGGAAGTCAGGGCATAACTGTTGGCGGAGCCCGAGAAGATAGTTTCATTACGCATGCATAATGAGTACAAATACTTATTTCTTTTTTTCCTCTCCTGCCCGCTGCCTCTCTCAATCCCTCAGTCTCCCGTTTCTCTCCCTAAAGAATGATATCAATCAAACATACGCTGATGCAAGGACACGAGGACACGCACGCACACACACACGCATACATACAGTACTCACACACACACACACACACACGCATACAGTACTCACACACACACACACACACGCATACATACAGTACTCACACACACACACACACACGCATACATACAGTACTCACACACACACATACATACAGTACACACACACACGCATACATACAGTACTCACACACACACACACACGCATACATACAGTACTCACACACACACGCACGCATACATACAGTACTCACACACACGCATACATACAGTACACACACACACACACATATAGTACTCACACACACACACACACACGCATACATACAGTACTCACACACACACACACACACGCAAACATACAGTACACCCACACACACACACGCATACAAACAGAACACACACA
>JAODUG010004080.1:0-10824 GCA_027564795.1 Aphredoderus sayanus
TCTCTCTCTCTCTCTCTCTCTCTCTCTCTCTCTCTCTCTCTCTCTCTCTCTCTCTCTCTCTCTCTCTCACTCTCTCGGTGCTGGAGATCCACCACAACAAGGCAACAAGGCAGAGTGTGGTGAGGCGCATGGATCCTGGTGGCCTCTAATCCTAGATCACTCAGCCTGTTCTTTTTTATCACATATCAAAGAGCAGGCAGGATTAGTCTTAACTGCACATTAGAATAAACTCACTGCTTTCCAGCTCCAAGCTGGGCCAGGCCCTGTCAGCCCCCACACACCCGCACTCCCTTCAAGCAGTCTTAGAGTTAGATGTCTAAAAAACATGCAAAATCAACAGCATTTCTTAATGTATCAACAGACACCCCAATTCGCAGTGACGGAGCTCTCACAACACACAATCAAGCGAATACATTTGGATAATGGAAAATGTCTTTCCCGATTAAAATGTAGCTTCCTGGTTCCGACACACAGTACAGCCAGAGTAGTTACGCACAAACACATCGTACCCACGAACAGTAGTACGGTCCACTGCAGTGAAACCATTCACATGTGCATACCATGTAGTGCACAGTGGTGTTTCGTGTTCACACACATGTTCTGCATGTACTACATTGGCTCTGTGTTTGTTTGGGCACCCTCTATCTCGCCCCGTAGCTTACTGCTGCTTTATCTGCTCCTTTGTCTGTTTATTCTTCAGTGCTTTTATCAGTGATAATCATAAAAGAGTTACATGTGTTTATCTTTTATTTATAAGAGGTGCAGCAATACATTGTACTGTTCACTTTCATTTTCAGGTCACAATTAGATATTTATTCATATTTATTCGCTTCATCTCTGATTGGCTCAGGAACGCACCTGACATCACTTGTCCAATAGTAAGGCCCAAATGGAGAAAAGTTGCTTTGTGTAAGAGCAGAGAATCATCGATACAGTTTCATTCAGTTTTCTACATTTCAATACACTTTTTGTTCACTCCCTAGTCTCAAAAAAACATGTGACATATTTTTATCTTTCTTTCTTTCTTTCTTTCTTTCTTTCTTTCTTTATTTCTCTCAAAATAAGTGTGTGTGCGTGTACGTGTGTGTGTGTGTGTGTGTGTGTGTGTGTGTGTGCGCGCATGTGTGTGCGTGCGTGTGCACCCCTCTGGCTGATTAGTAGGAGCCCTATCAAGTTGCCCGCGCCCCACCACCGAACACACACGCACAAGCCCTCCAGTATGTGCTGCTGCTGTGTGTGTGTGTGTGTGTGTGTGTGTGTGTGTGTGTGTGTGTGTGTGTGTGTGTGTGTGCAAGACCACAGCCTCCTCCTCAGACAGGACTGCACATCTGGCCTGCTGTCTGCTGTAGACTGATGACACTAATGGGAGCCTTCAGTCTCACCAGGGCAGCAGAGGACAGCTGCTGGTAAACACTAGCCACCATTTGAGGGTAGTGACGCTGGCTCAGAAGAATGATTGATGGTAAGTCAAGTCAGTTCAATTTATTTCTTTATTTGTATTATTTGTATATAGCTCTTAATGGCACAGAATTGGAACACAGTCACATGTTTGACTGTAGGTACCTTACTGTATGTCCCATTTACTTACATATTCAGCTAATGAATGATTATGAATATGTCATTAATTTGTAGTGTTTAAGCTGTGGATGAGGCGAAAAATGATAGTCATGCTGTAATAATGATGTATAAAGACCACATCATGTATACCATGTATGCAAACTGTTATCACGTGTGTGTGTGTGTGTGTGTGTGCGTGCGTGCGTGTGTGCGTGCGTGTGTGTGTGTGTGTGTGTGTGTGTGTGTGTGTAATAACATGTATGCACACATCCGAATCTATTTAACTTATTTCTCCCCAAACTACTGTCTTACTGTACGTGACCATTACAGTGAACCCCCAGTTAACTGTCAGGTCTTTTGTAACGTTCCAGGACATCCATCCCTTTCAAGACAATGATGTACAGCACACGCTGGCCCTATGATGCATTGGCTCCTCTCGCGCCATGTTATTCCTTACTGTGCTTCCATTCAGGTGGTGGTCTGTGTTTCCCAGCCCAGCAAGAGTCCTTTCCACCCCTGAGCCAGTATTCAGTCATCGACCTGTGAGTAATATAGAGAGAGCCGATTGCCTGGAACAAAGGCGTTGCCCAGACTCTCCACGCCGTTGATGTATATTTTCAACGGGAGCCATTTTCTCATCCAATGGGAATATCATGATCTGATTTAGTGTTTCCCTCAACAAGCCACTGAGGCCCATGTAAGTGTTTTGCTGGAATGTGTCTTCATGGAATTCCCTTGTAATGCGGAGGCTTTTTCTGATATTAGCAGGTTCTGTTTCCTTTCATAGAGAATGTTAGGCGTTTTGTAGTTTTGACTTAATAAGACAGCTCTTAAGCCACAACCTCTTAAAAGGTGTTAATAGTTTATACATGAGCATAACACATGTGCTAAGTATATAAATATATAAACACTACTGATTTAATATTGTAATATATAAAATATATGTGCTTTATATAATAGCTGTGTAACTAAATACATGTTTTGTAATTATTTTTGTATTCACCTCAATAACAATAACATTCCACGATCTCAAGGCATGCTAACTCAAATTTTGTCCATTGTTTCTGTGAAATGTCTCTTATTCTAATATACGCCAGCATGTCTGGCAATACGGCGTTTGGAGACTGTAAATTCCTTATAAAGCATGAAGTTCTATAACCCCTCAGGAAGCAAAGATTTAGTTAGGGGGGCTTTTCACTGTCTCTGATTAAATCTACTAGTGTGGTTTATCTCTGCCTATATTTGAGAGTAAAGAACGTGAAGCTGGGAGAATCCACATCAAGGGCAAAGCCCAAATTGCATGTTGAACAGCAACAAATAAGACACAAACTCAACATCAAGGGGACCATCTTTCTCTGAGGACATGGTGCCATCAATGAAAATTAAATAATTTTAATGGTGACATAAACTCGCCATCAGGAGAGAGAGCGAGGTATGACATTGTCACGAAATGACAAAACGTGTTCTTCAGTTAGAACAAATGAAGTTAATGAATGTCTTGCTTTAAATCCCAGTTTGTTTTTGTATCTCTCCCTTTCTAATTTCCTGACTTTTCCCTCTTTGCGTGTAGTTAATGAACAACCTAAAACAAACTGACAAATTCCCCCGAGACGATGAGAAGACATCCTACTGCAATTAATCTTCCGTAAAGAGAAAACATGGAAAATAATTGCAGCTTCTTCTTAATCCAGTCTCTCACCTGCCATTCTAATGTATTTTTGTGACTCTATGCCAATAATTCAATGGCTAGCAGGAGGCTTCCACACCCCCCCCCCCTTCCCGCCCAAACCCCCATCCCCTATCCCCACTCACGCTCCAAATTAAACAGTTACCACAAATTAACCTTCTTTCTCTTAAAGAGGCACTCATCAGGAAAATAAATAACCCTGCACCACCGCCACCTTTCATTTCTGCTTCAAGCAATCAACTGCCTTCAGATTGTGTGCTGCCATTACCGAGCCTGCCTAAAACCTACACGCTACAATTCAACTGTTTCGCTCCACTGCGAGTGAAACAAATGGGGTACACTGTGCGAATGTGAGTGTCGGTACACACCATTCAGTAAAGCACTTTGGAATATATGGTTTTGGGGTGGGGGTGACCAACATACTGGATGATGGAGGTCTCATCAAGCCCTTACAAATGTTAACCCGACACACAGTTTCCATTTCAGCCTGGCCTTGCGCATGCAGCTTCACCTTACCACTTAGTGGTTCGCAGGGTCCTTGTTTCTGTCAACGCTGCCTCCTTCATAGCTGGCCGCCGTGGCCCTGCGCTAAGCCAGCGACAGGCCCCTGTGTTGTTGCCAGGGGCCCCTATGACACGGGGCCATGTCTCCGGCAGCCATTTACACTGTCTCGGTACATTACATCATACGTGAACTAATAGGCGGGTGCACATGTATTACTGTGCGACTGAATCATTAGCGCGCCAAAGTGAATCGCATATGGATTTTGAGCTTTCTTCTTCTCTTTTGCTGGCATGGCCAGTGTTTGATTGGGGAATTTGTTTTGGTAGGGTGCCCTTGGAAGTGTGTCATTTTATGTATGAAATAGGCACACACGCAAGTAAGTACATATATTATACAATTACTGTAGAATGAAGTAAAATAGAAGTATAAAAATTAAATGTCTGTCTTTCATCTTCAAGACTATAATGTACACAAAATGTGTACCCAGTATGGACAATCCCAGGTCAGAGATGAAAAGTGGGTTTGTAGACTACATAGAAGACAAATTGTTCAGGTCAGCATATAGGATGCATGAGGAATATCAGGTTGTGTTGCTCTGTTATCCTGTTATACCACAGCTCAATCTCGCAGTCATCTTGAGAACTTGAATTTGGACTTACAGTGCAGTAGATCTGTTATCATAGGTTGACGCAGGGCCCATATAAATCATCAAGGTCTTGGTGCCTCATGGGAAGGAAAGATCTGCAATCTGTGATCCCTTAGCCACAGCTACAGTAAGAGTTCTGGCCCAGCTGATTCATCACATGGTGATTAGTTGTGGCTGGGCTGGTTGCCATTCTCTGATCACCCCAGCCATGTTGGAGGCTATTTCGGCAATGCACTCGCCACTAACCATGCTTCAGATGTGGGGGATGCGCGTTGTGTCTCTTAACAATTTGACAAACCTGCGAAACATATGAGCAGCACTGCAGATTTGGTTTCGCTTGTGTGTTGGAAACGTGGTCTGTGAGCGTTTTGGTGTAGTGCGCATGTGTGTGTGTGTGTGTGTGTGTGTCTGTGTGTGTGTGTGTGTGTTTCACGTGTGGAGACAGGAAAAGGGGTTGTGTTGGTTGTGTGTGTTTGTGTGTGTGTCTCACATGTGGAGACAGAACAAAGTTTTTTAGTTAACTGTGTGTGATTATATGTGTGTGTGTGTGTGGGGGGGGGGGGGCAATGATGAAGGAACACTCACGAGTGAGAGATGAAAGTGAGGGTGTGACACGTGGCCCACCGCCCATTGTATGGGAGTGGTAGAATGGATCTTGTGGGGCTCATAAACTCCATTGATCCGCCATGCACTGTGCTTGGCTGTGGCTGCCAAGGCCTAAGCTGGTCTCAGGTCTCCTTCCATGTTCCCGGCATTCAACAGAGGAACCCGCTGCTGCTTAATGAGGAGTTCCTATGGACACACCCGCCGGGGGCATTCTCTGACCTCCAGCCTGCTGCTTGTCTGGGCTGCAGGACTGTTAAAGATAAAGTCAGCGATTGAAAGCTAATACACTTTGGTCAAATCCAGGGAATATCTCCTCGCGGTCCGCTGTCTCCCTGCTCTGTATGCACGCTGAAATAAATAATCTGTTTTTTCTACACAGATTATGTAAATAGTAACATAAACAAAGTGATGCAGACCACACACAATAACACTGTCTTAGCTTTAGCAATGATTTTCCAGTTTGTGGGGCAAAGCTTCACATGGCACATCTTATGGTATTAAAACAGTGAGGTGTTTTGTTTTGATGATGTTCAAATATCAATATACAAGCTTTCCGCAGAATTACTGACTATACCTTTAAGTCTACCTCTTCTCTGTTGGTGGCCATAACTGCCTCATCCCCTTAATACTGTACTAGTTCCTAGTGAATATATTATGCTGCTTTGATGTCTAATATTAACTGATGTGGTTACAGTATATATTTAATGGCTAGGGGCTTCATATTAGTTTGTTGTTCAGTAATTGTTTTCTTGTTTAATGGCATACTGTTTTATGAATGGCATTCAAGTCTGTGGCAGTGGAAAATGCCTGTTGTCTAGGGGTACCGTGCTGGGCATGGCATGAGGCTGTGATAGAAGGTCTGCATGCCTGTGGTTTTAGCTGGAGTGGTCTTAAGCATGGAGGTGGTCAGGGAAAGCTGACACACACTGACGAGACCACCAGAGGTAGTGGTCTGAGAGAATGTATGGCAGGCATGGAAATATGGTCCCATCCACTAGGCAAAGTGGAAAAAAAGCAATGGTCCCAGTTGCATAATGATTCATATGAACATATCAATATCCTGGATCCTGTCCTATTATAACAGAACAAGACCTGAGACAGAGAAAGGGAAGGATGTGAAAGAAAAAGGAGAGCTCCAAAGACCAAATGATGACATGTCCCAACAATTATGGCCTAACTGGTAAGTACTCTACTATATCTATGGCCATGCTATTTCTACTTTTCAGTCTCTCCTGTGTCATCATCTGGAGATTCTTGCCCCTCCCCCCCGCCTTTCCGTCCATCGTAGCATTATGTATTTAAGCCATAAGATCAAACAAAATCCCCCATAAATACCAGGCTAGTTCTTCTAATCAGCTAAATTGCGGAACGCTATGCCAGAGGGGAAGGTTTTTCTTTGCTGGGAAACATTTCTTAATGGCATAAAATTGGGCATTAGACGCAGAATGCTGTCTCAATGTTGAAAGTGGATGTCTTGGCTAGTTTTTTTTTTATGTCAGTGTAATCATAAGAACTTTTTCATTGGCTGCATTTGTATTGTGTACTTAAGAGACATGTAGGTTGACTGAGTAAGATTCAACAATGTTTGATTCTCAGCAAACGTATAATGAAATTACTGCTCACCGTATGCGCCTGGTAAAGCATCTTAAATTCATATCTACTTTTCTAGTGGAAAAACTCAAGCGATGACAGTTGTAAAAAGTAAAATGTTGGTGGTGATAGTAATCTCATCCCTTAACACCTCTCCACATTGTTTTCTTATTCCTACTCCTTGTGTACAACAGCAGAGGTCTCCCACAAAACAGAGGTTAGCTCCCGTGTGGAGACCTGGATGAATTTGAATACACTATAGAAACAATCTTGGAACATAAATCACCAGTTTAGTGAGCCAACCTCCCTCCTCTCCTCTGCTGCTCTCACTCACTGCCATTATTTCAGAGCCAAAATTACATTTCACAGAACAATACGGAACAAAGGAGGGCAATCACAAATTCTATTCCGAGAGGCAAAGGCGGTTCCAGTAGTCTTTCTACGTAATGAATCTTTCCAGAAGGGCTCCCTCTTTAGGAAAACACAATCTAAGCTTTTTCTGTGATTGGTTTCCTTATTCCCTCCTCTACAGTGTGAACCCAGGTCAGGTCCTTTTCAATGAAAGAATTTTTTTCCATCTTGTTCTGCAATGGTATTTTAGTCATGACAAAATTAGTGGATAGGTCATTGTACGATGGTGCAGCTTTTGAGGGTAGACGGGGTCTGGCCAAGGACACAGAACAGCCGTGAGTTATCAGAAAGGATCATGTCCCCTAGTTCATAACTTTGGCACAAATCCATTGCTACTTCCCACCAACTGAATTGGCTGAGAAAGCAGAATGTTTCCATGATGTGATTAATATGATTGACTAGTAGGAAAGGCAGTGACAACATTAGCAGCTTCAAAACAGCCCCAATGATATCCATCATCTTTTCAGCATAAACTGATGGAGTTCGGAAGATTTGTAATTTCCTTGTTTTGATTAATCCCTTATAATTACTTACGTGTAAAATGGCGGCAATTTATCTTTTACAGGAGTTTATTTGTATTGGCTTGAGGGTTAGCTGATGGCAGTTTTGCATTTTAACGTTATCTCTACTTAAATGTAATCTTCAAATAAGATATTAATCCAGTGCAAAAACATTTAATTGCTTTGGCCTTACTGCAAATATTCCACTGGTTGTCGTTTCCTGTCTTTCTTTAACAAATGGATGGCAATGAATTGGTGTTTTTACGAGACCCCTTTAGGCAATCAATCTGGAAGTCGGGCTCTTCAAACAAGATAAGCACTGGTCAAGATCTTGGACATGCAGACAATTAGGAGGGAGAGCAATGGGAGGGAGAACATGAGGCAGTTGTAAATCTTCACCACAGCCAAGTTTATGACAGTTGAGGATAACATTTGTCAAGAATGAGGGTGAGGGGATTAATTTGACCAGTTCTTCCAACTCTGGGGGCTTAGACCAGACTGTCCCCCTCCAGCGCATGGCCTTGGATTCCTTCAGTCCTGATTGCAGCTGGGTTGGAAGCCTCTCACTGGATGAGTCATGGTTTGCAGCTAGACCTCACATCATGCTCAAAGAGTGGACCATCTTCAACCCCATCAATTGGATTCCTTGACAATTCCATCTGTTCATGAGCCACATGCTTCACTGAGTTTTTATGCCCACCCCTTCGGCTGCAGCTTTACACTTTTGTAGGGTGTTCTGATGGTTTATCATATTGATAAGCAACACATTGTGTGGATTTACTTTTAATGTGCTCTCTAGCTCCATGACTATACCCTTTCACGCCTCAGTGCACTGGCTCCTACATGGTGTTGAGCCTCCAAGCCATTCAGGCCTGCAACTGTAAGCCAAGATGGAGAGTGATTACCTCTTTCCTCTTGCCGTCCCCCACCATCCATATAGATGTCAGCTCTCATGAATGACCTGACTCTTAAGATTAAATATCGGCCTCGCCCCGCCATTGCCCCAGGGGTTAATGGCACCCCAACTCCACTGGATCCCCAGACCGTGCAGGGGTTCATCTGACTCGGTCCTCGATCCATACCTATCTCCATGGTGACAGGCGAGTGTTTTATACACGTGGTGGCTGTTGGACTGAAGGCTTATTTTGGAGCGCTAGGAGGAAATGAATCAGCCCCAGAGAACTGCAGGTCATCATCACCGTAGGGTTAAAGGTGAACTGAACCTGTGGAACCCAGTAATTTCTCCAGTAAATACCTCCCCCCTCTTCCCCCCTCCAATTCTCTTTCAACCACTCCTGCCGTTAGCTTGTCCAGTTGAGTGCTATGATTGCAAACTATAACCTCATGCTTCACCATCAGACTGTGTCTACATTCATTTAGCCAGGAAAGGTAAATGACCTGGTTGGGGAAGGGCGACTCGGGTTACCACACACACTCCTCTGGGAGAAGGGGGTGGGGTCTAATCAACAACATGGACTGATTGTGGAGGCCCTTATCTTCCTGTGACATGCTAATCAGCCCGGAGTTGTACACTCTAATGTTTGACTCTCTTTGAGGCTGCATCCCCTCCAGGTTCTCAGTCAGGGCCTCTACTGATGGCTTCTTTGATCAAACAACAGGGTGAACATGTCACTCCCATTAACAGTATTACAGACAATAATTACTTTACACAGGTCCCATATGTTGAAAATATCCCTTTTTGTAGAAAGTCCTGTGTTTCTTTCTAGCGCCTTTGGGATTTTCCATCCTGGGCGTGTTTGCTTTCTCCCATGATACACTTCCCTCCTGTTAGCCTGGGCACTTGGCTAGTTTGTTAAGTTGTGCGTTTTTGGCCAGAGTTTCCAGACAAATTGTACTTTATCTTGCGGTTTCGCATTTTCTCGAACCCCTCCATTGATTTTGCGGGCACCGCTGCACTTTTGAAAAATGAGGGTCAAATCATAAGCTCTCAGATTAATTCTGCACCCCACTACCAACGTGAGAGTCCAAGCAGTGACCTCATAAATAAGGCTATTACAGCAATCAAAGTGAAATAAAAAAGGTGGATTTTGGTCTAAGGAAACGTTGGGCAGGAAACCTTTCATTAAGAACACGAATGAATCTTCGGTATGGGAGACTTTTCCTGGCGGGCAAGTGATCCCCAGACGACACAAAATCAATCTGAATATCCTCCAGTGTCATCACGCAGTTAATGGTTATGAAAGAGCCCTGCGAGAGATAGACAGGAACTTTATTTTCTTCGTTTTCCTTCCGTCGGCCAGAGTTCAAGCTCTTCTCTCTCTCTCTCTCTCTCTCTCTCTGTCTCTCTCTCTCTCTCTCTCTCTGTCTCTCTCTCTCTCTCTCTCTCTCTCTCTCTCTCTCTCTCTATCTCTCTCTCTCTCTCGCTGTCTCTCTTTCTCTCTCTCCAGTCACCCTTTACAGGCACAAGGGATTTCATTGAAGACAGGCAGTGTATTTAGGAATGAAAACAATGGTCATCTGTCATTTCTCACTCCAGTCTTGCCATGGCTGTGTTTACTCATTGTTAAGCTGAGGGAGAACTTGTTTAAATGTCCTCCTGCTGGTGACCTCATAAATGGGCCTTATCTGTGTAAATCATCATGGGACTTAGGACTGACCATTTAATACTTTATTTTATTTATTTCTTTATTTTTTACTTTGGTTAGACATACTGTAGACTACATATAATAAATATGTGAATATTAATTCAATGTTTCACTTAATCAGATGTAATGACAAAAAAAATGTATTACCGAAACTGAAAACTGTATTGGATTTTGTCTCTGAGAATGTAATGCGAATCACACCAAATTCCATTATCTTTTTTGATAGATAATTATCGATTATTTAGTTTTTATCTCTACTGTTCATTCGAAGTTCATCATGCAATCATGTAATGGGAACTATGTGCCTTGCTTATAGTAGATAAGACTCTGATCTTCCTAACTGCTGTAGCAAGCTATTTCCTAATTGAACTTGTATAGGACGCCCAGCACAGCAGTCTATGAATCTACAGCGTTTATTGGCCTTTAATTTGTGATGGCCATGCAGTGACTTGCCAGCTGTGATGTATATTGTGAGCCTCATCGGAAGTGAACAAAGGTGAGGCTATTAGTTAGTTTGTGCTTTGTTCTTTGAATTGTACAGTACATTGATCACCCTTGAAGGATACCACTGTTTCTGGAGGGAGGAATCGTTAGATATTCGACACCAGGACTCAGACAGGCATTTTATTCTTTGTACCCATCCGTCTCTCTCTCTCTCTCTCTCTCTCTCTCTCTCTCTCTCTCTCTCTCTCTCTCTCTCTCTCTCTCTCTCTCTCT
>JAODUG010004081.1:0-10823 GCA_027564795.1 Aphredoderus sayanus
CACAAATCATACACAATCAGATGGCGCCGCCGTGTGGCTAAATACTATATTACGAGTACATTACGAGGGTTAAATCAACACCAATTCACAGGTGCTGCAATCACATATTGTATTGTACATTTACAAGAATAACATGGGCATTTCCACTTGTCACATTAATTTGTAAGTAATGCTTAATTCTAAACAGATGGTTAACTTAAATGTTTTCAAAAGAATGGATTCTAATGTATTTCATAAAACTGCTGAAATTATTTTGTCTGATACATTCTACTCTACTACTGTACTGATAGTATTACTGTAGTATAATGGCAACGTGAATATGCATTAACACAAGAGAGTTTTAACAATTTGTCAAATGCAATTAAAGTGGTTGCTCTTTACGATGGCTCTGCTCAGAAAAAAGTAACTGGGGAAGAATAATTCATACTCAATATCTTCTCCACAGAAGGCAGGTCAGGGTTGAACTGCACCATTTGGCGTTCAAAGCAGATGTCCATGCATACCCTGACTGAATGAAAAACAAAGTGCAGGGATTTCTTTATAGGTCTTCTAGGACAGTTGCTGGTTGACTTTAATGCTGGAGATTATCACTGACAGCTATAACCTAAATGCACATTTACTGTCTGTACCAAAGGCAACAATGAAGTGCAAGTTGGGTGTGAGTGCAGCATTGTTACAGCATTCTAGCTAGCTAACTAGGTTAGGAATATGCTGACACTTACTTTTACTTACAATAACAATATGTAATTTATTTGGAAAGGAAACTAGATGACATTTATTCCATCAACACGATAAATCTTCCAGACATGGTCAAGGCACTCAGCCTGAAATTCGCTATAGTCTCTGAGTAAAGATCTTTTGAAATCCATTTTTTTCAAAGCAATCAAGGTGTTTGTTCTTTCTGCCTGGGCACCTTTTATTTAGAAGATAAAACCTCTCTTTGAGGACCACTGCATCTGATGTAGGCAGCCTGCATGAGTTCACCCTTCACATGGTATACAACAAGGTGATATTGACTGCTTCCACCTCACTTGAGACAGCCTAGATTGACATTTAATGAAAGCATAGAAGCAGTGGGAAAACAAAGTATATGTTCTTTCTGAGAGCCTTGGATGATTAGATAGTAAACTGTGAAGTTCAGCTGTGGATTACAAAATATTTCCACTATCATTACAAATTGACATCAACAGTGTTGACATTGACACTGACACAACTGGTAACAAAACAGGCCGTACAGTAGTTAACTGTTAATTAACTTACCCCATTTAGCTTTATATTATAGGTATTGTAAACTTTGTTATGTATGTAAAAATATTTAAATTCAGGTAGAAAAAGTTACATGGTTTTAGAAGAAAAAACAAAGTTGCATTGGCAGGCTTTCAGGATTATACCTATTTTTGATTCACTTATCACCCTACACCAAGCTGACCCGCTGTCTCAAATGACTGCAGATGATACAGTCTGAAGTGTAATTAAAAAACTATTAGGGCAGTGTGCCAGTCTAAGAGCACCTTCACCTCCTCCATGCATGAGGTCATTAGGTGCTGGACATATGACTTTTAGCTGTGGGTGGAAGTAGAATGCATCACACTCTGACATGCAATATCTTGAATTTAACAAGCACAGCATAACGTGTTCTCTACTAACAAGTGTTATTTAATACCATATCTTTTCTATGCTCCAGATGATTGCTTAGTAACCTCGATGTTAGCCCCTTGACGGGTACCTCAGCAGAAACGTGAGCTTTGGTTCAAAAGTTTCAAATTGAATCCTGAGCATCAAGCTATCTAATGTCAACCCCAACCTGACATTATGAACATAAAAGTGTATGCTTTACACATTTCTGCACAGTATTTGATAATAATAAACATTTTCGGTGCATATAAATAGATTTTCAAATGAAAAATGTGAGTTCTTCCAGTATATTGTTGTACATACTGTACTGTATACAATTCGTTAAAGTTCCTTCAGAAAATATTAAGACAAGGCATTTGTGACAGTTGAAGAAGAGACTGATATTGTTGCTGGCATCATTTACAAGTCTGTAGGACTGTCTATAGCGTATTGTGACTCAACCCCAGGGCCCGCTGATACATTTGAATCATTGTGTCTGTTCTACTTTAGCTGATTTTGCATAGTAAGATATATTACCGATACATTTTCTGTGATTCTATGTGATTGTCTAAATGTCTGTCAAATCAAGGCAGAGATTGTGTGTGCTTGCTGAAGTGGGTATGCCAGGTGGGTGGGGTTTTATCAAATTGGTCAATCCCTCTAACACACTATGTTACACAGTGTGAGGCCAGCACATTGTCTAAAACATGGGTATATCATGCTTTACTTATTTAAAAAAGAAAAGTAAGTAAAGTAAAGTAAATACTCAAATGTGACAAAATGAGACATGAACCACTTTGCACCCAATGAAATAATCACTACTTCTACGTTAGCACTATTTTGCATTGTTCGGAAACAAGAACCCGGAATGTTGAACTGCTTCTGATGTTCTTTATTGATTGAGTGATTGAGTATGACCAAGGTATTAAGGTGAACCAGTTCATGAACAGTTTAATAATACTGGCTTGGAAAATCTCAGCATATTCAATTCAATTCAAGAGTACAAAATCAAAGAACTTGCTCTCTAACCCATCTATTTTGTATTGTGTTTCTCTGGTGATACTCAGACATTAGGTCAGAATTATACACATTTATTAAACAGTGTGAAAGAACCAAAAATGCTCCTTTAAAGCTTTAACCTCACTAATCCATTTAATGGAAATTTAGAAGTTAAAGACTCGTGACATAAAGGCCAAATTAGCTATTATAACAAGTAACTCAAGGATAACAAATTAAAGCTGAGTTGAACTTTTGTTGGATCCCAACTTTGTAGACTTATTATCTTAATATTAAGGTGAGCATTTTTAAAGTCATATCATATATCTGTGGTCAACATTATGATGTTTATCAAGTTGTATTGACCATTGGAAAGAGAAACCAATAATGTTCGTCTTAATTGACAAACATATGGAGAGTGCTACAATGAAACCAACGACTGTAATAAAATATGCTTTTTATAACTTCAGACCAACTGAAGCAGATGGAAATATTATAGAACATTCATATCACTGGCCACGCTCAGTCATTGCCAGGAGGGGATTTAATCCCTCCTTGGAGACTCCAAGCAACATCCTTGAAACCAACATTCATACTACCCTTCTTGTTTTGCTCCTCGACCCGAGAAAAGGAGATGTTTTTTCTCTCCCCCTTTTTCTTTCTTTTTGTTGTTTTTTATACGTTCCCTCCAGCAACAGAAAGGTCCGTAATTTCACTTGTTGTTTCCGACAGGCTTCTCTGTTTACTGGCAGCTCTTTTAAATTAAAAGTCACAATCTGGCTGTCAAGCAATTGTCTCTGCCTTGTAGCAATAAAGTCATCAGCTGAATATTTTAACTGAAGATGCAACCTCTTGCCCGTTGGTGCTTTGTGCGATTAAATGGCAATCGTCTGCCAATATCACTTTGCATTAATTAGACTGTAGCCTGCCCAACATGCATGCCCAACCAGTGTTGGAACATTCCAGCTGACAGGGTCGCCCACTGACAAAACAACAGTTAACTTGACAGCAGGAATGTAGGCTACATGAAACATTTTAATATGAATAAAAAACCTGAGTTGCTATATTTAATCCTGATTATTCTCTGACATTTGATAGATAAACACTAGCATTAGATAATTCAGCAGCAATGATAGCGCCTGCCTACAGTATGTCTTCTCTTACTGCATGGATTGGATGGATTGGTAGAAACTCGCGATGTTGCTTTAATGTGCTATCGCAGCTAAGGCTTATTTGACTTGAGGCTAGATTGCACATCAGGCGTGTTTGGTCAGTGATCTTTTTCTGCCCTTTGAGGCTTCGTTTCTACACAGTGACCTATTCTGACATGAGAGCAACATGACTGGTGTTTCAAAGTGCTGTAGAGCATCCTTAATGGCATAAAGTAAAAAGTCTTGCATGTGAACATCTATTTGAATTTTGGAAATGTGTTAACGTATTGCTCTACACAGAATAGGTAGTTTGCATCCAATCAACATTATATTTCTGTTCTTTGTCTGAACCGTGCTGTAATGCAAATCTGAGGCATATTGTTGGATGGAGGAAGTAGACACAGCAGTACTGGTGCACGTCCATACTGTACACACACACACACACACACACACTCTCACACACACACACACACACACACACACTTTTGGTCTTTGACTTTGCTGTAGAGACAGACCAAAAGAGTTTAGAGTTTATTTAAAAGAAAAAAGAAAAGAAAAGAAATACAGTACGGTATATGTGCAACTTCATAAAAATGTGTTTTAAACATTCTTCCGCTAAGTGTAATGTTGTTTTGAGTTTCTTACTGTAACTGTGCTTTGGAATGTGCAAGCTTTTAACACAAACCACGACAAATCAAACAGCATATTGCTTTGAATATGAGAACTTCCTCTGAGCATTGTAACTTTACAGGCACAGAATCAGAACTAGTCAAGTAGAATACTTGTTCCCATGGAGACCCAGCAAACAGGAAAATAACCAAAGAAGTGAGTGGGCACGAGTGTTTGATTTCTATATTTTATTTTACCCCCATCACCACTACATACCTAACACATACCACCACCACCGCCACCCAAGTCTTTTGTCACAATAATATAAACAAATTGTAAAAATTGTTGAATTATAATTGGGATGATGTTTTACCGATGAAGCAACATGGCAATTATAGAATCTACTGTCTAAGGTTGTGTTGCGTTTGATTGACACTGGGCTTTTCTGAGCATCATTTGCAAGCCGTGCCAAACCATCTGGGGGGCTACAGTATGTTCCTTAAAACAACAGCTAGGGAACTAATTTTATATCTGTACCAGCAATGCATTACAAAGCAACAGAAAGAATAATAATCGTAAAGCCATGGTGGCTTTCTGGCATTACAGGGATGACAATAAACCAGTTTTTAATATTCGTATGTTACTGTAATATCACACACCACATTACACCACTGTTATTGTGTTGCTCATCCAAATGATACACTAGCACATTATAAGGTTGGTAGTTTCACTCAAATTGATAAGGTATTCCTTTTTGACAATTGTGACTATGAAAGCATTAGCCTACAGTCTATTAGAGGCCATATTTTGCTGGCTCTGCATTTAATTCCCTCATAGTGTACCATCGTCTTGCCATATTAATGTACAAATTGGGTTATCCTTCTTTCAAGGACTCCAGCCACGAATTAATATGACATCTTTGGCAAGGAAACCGGAATGGCTTTTAAAAGAATTTAATAAAAAGCATCACTGATGAAATTAACTAATGCCCATTGACATTTCATCCTGAACATTATTAGAATAACTGGATCCTGTGATCATATTTTCTGTGGCTTCTGATGATACTGTCTCAGATTAATTTTTTTTTTTTTAAGTGAAGGTAGTTCTTAAGTCAAGTGTGGCTCTGTGAGGTTATCACTGTGGCAAACAATTATGAAGTTGGACTGCCTATATAATAATTATTTTCCAAAGGTTATCCAAAAACTTGGAAGCTGTACTATAGTCTGGTATCGATCTTATAAGGACTTAACTGTGCCCTTTGTAGAACTTACCAAACATTTCTCAATTGTGATTTTTTAAGGCCAATCCTATAATGATCACTTGCATCAGACAGCGAGTGCTTAAAACAAATCCTACAGTTAAGAACATTGGTCTGCAAATCTGTGATGTTTGAACACCGTTTTAATCCTACCTTTCCCCTGCACGCCAAAGAGTCAGTGGTACAAATCATTATGCTTGTTTTACATCACATCACATGTCAACTATAATGATAGAAGCCCACACAAAAGATTCCAACCGACATAAAGTGTGTGTGTGTGTGTGTGTGTGTGTGTGGCGGGGGGGAGGAAACAAAGTAGCACTAACCGTATGTCTCTGCAAACCCACAAGAGCAGCCGCCTGTGAAGCGAAGCAGCTTTCACTTTTATCTTCGCTTGTCTTATATTTTCTTTTTTAGCTGTTGGTAAAGTTTCAAGTAAATTTGCCATTAAAATGGTGAAATAACTACTGTTTTAAAAGGCGTGTCAATCCATTTGAAGACTTGCTGTTGTATAACATTAGGAACGCTTGGCCTTTCATATGCAAAGCTGTTGCACAAAGGATGAAAGTTAGATTTCAACCACTGCTGAGATTGTTAGAACAATATTTATATATTTTCTTTTCTTTCTTGTTTTTTTTTATTTATTTTTTTTGCTCTTATTTCTACAAATAATGATGTGATTTATTTTTTGCTAGAATAGATATGTTACTATCTGCAAACCAGATGAAGGCAGTGACTGATCAGTGTTAAAAAGAAATTTAGAGGTGCTTGTCCAGTTTCTTTCTGTATGTACTTTTTACTATTACATTAATGCTAGAAAACAAATCCTTAATTGATCATGGCTTATGTGACAATAAAACTTGTTGTGACATTTTGGGATCTGTGAAATATATTTGTCTCAGATGCCCAGATGTTTTTTGACCATATATCCAATGCATCCCTGTCACAAGTAATTACTCAAATCAGGGATGCATAATGTTATTTTTGAATAATTTACAAGCTGTCTTTGTTGTGCCATTTCATTCTGGTAAAGTGTAAAGTTAAGGAAAAGAAATTCTACAAATATGTTAATCAGTTTTCAGTGAGACATTTAACTAAACTTCAGCTTAATGGTTAGGTGACTGCTATCATATTAAAGGTTTTTGACAACTCCCTAAAATGACATTTTTCCAAAACAAATGATTTAGTCTTTCAGGGTGAGTTTCAGAGGACAGTCACCTTATACAGTAGACAATGATATCATTAACCTTAATCATGTACAATAGCCTACTATATGCTTGGAACAATAACATACATTGTGCTCATCATATCACTTACATTTACAGAATTGACAGTCACTTTTCAAAAATTTACTTTAATGACACAAATTAAAATCAATTGCAATGTTTATATTATGTCCAGCATAACAATCAACAAAATGAACACTGTTTGAACTAATACTGTACAGTACTGTATTGTTATTATATTATTATTAAAGAATTGTGGCAGATAGAAGGCGCTAAACATAATTCTACAGCTTACACACACATATGATGTACACTACTGGCACAACAACGTGTGTGTTTGAAACCCGAGGACAACAGGAGGGTTGAAAGGCACATAAAACAACACAAATACATAAATAATTAATGAATTAATAAATAAATACAGCAATGCCAATTAAAAAACACGTAAAATCAAACACAATCAGATGGCGCCGCCTGGTGGCATAATTCGAGATAATTAAGGGCGACAGGAGGGATATTTAGCATTCCAGCAGAAACTCTTCACAGGCTATCTTTGGCTGTTAAACAGCAGTTATGATAATGCTGTGGTGCTGTAAAAAGGTGATGATTGTGTATCCCTCGTGATGCTCTTAGAATTTAGTCTTGAACCAACAGATGGCGCCATCTGATTGTGTATGATTGAATGCTTCTTTTTATTGTTATTGCTGTATGTCATTTTTTTGTGCCTTTTAACCCTCCTGTTGTCATCAGATTTCAAACACACACCTTGCTGTGCCAGCAGTACACATCATATGTGTGTGTAAGCTGTAGAATTAGGTTTAGCTCCTTCTATCTGCCACAAAGAGCTAGTGATTTGGGTCATTTTGACCCAACGGACATCATGACGGGTATTTAAGGAGCTCAATGTGGAGTGGTGGAATGTTAATTGGTGCTGTGTCTTGACTTATCATCGACAACACCCAGAATTTTACCTTTTTTTTAATGTAACCATCATCACCTTTATTGAGTTTTTTTTTTAATAATAATTTCATTAACAGTATGAGCATTTCTAGATTGCTTAAAATACTGTAGATAAATATGCAATTGCATATTTTAATGGGTAGATATTTCAAATCATTTAATAAATACATCTGGATTTACATGACTGTGTTTATAGTATGTACTCTAACAGGTGAAGATTTACAGATAAAGAGCAGTAAGTTGGCCTCATCTTTTTGCACACTACAACAGCAGCATCATTTTTATGTGTGACTGAGGTTCAAACTTTCAGTATGAGGTCATTTTGAGATTAAGAACAGTCAGCAGGGTGTCCTGTGAGTATTTAATTAGTGATGGAATATGTATGCAATATACATTGTTTTAACCATGCCCTAATTGCATAATATCTGATAATATAGATGAGATGAGATCCAAGGTGTGAATGCAGCGGATCCCTCCACAACATCAAATGTAAAGGAAATATCAAAAGGAGGGCCTCTAGGCAAATGTCTGTTTCACTGAGGCTGAGCCTCTGGGCTGCTGTTGGCAACTTCCATGACAAATGGCAGCACTTGGTTGGATGTCTCCTATGAGCATTAAGGGCATTGGCCTGTATGTTACAGGTTGTGTGTGTTACATCGCATTATCATGAAGACACTCCCTATAGCAGCTTAGACCTTGATAGCTATAGTATATGGTCTGTCAGTTTACAGTAGACGCCCATATACAGTACATTCCTCTTTCAAAGTGAATGTAAGGGTCAACTATAAGATAGTGAAAATAAAGTACTGAGAAACTGTTCTCACTCTGACATACCACTATTAATCTGCTATTTAAGATAATAAGAAACATTGTCCATTCTGGATCATTAATTAATTTAACTTGGCAAAATGTCCAATACTTCATTGTTTAAAGTCAAATACAATGTAATGATTTTGAAAGAGGTTAAATATATTTTTTTCTGTCAGAGGCCTTTTTGAGGTTGACCTAGAGCGTATTTCACTGAAGCTACTTTATTTCCTGTTTTTAGTGTGGTCAGCTAGGCCTATCTTGCTGCGGAAATTTAAGTTCATGTGTGCATGCCCGTTATAGGGAGGTTTAGATGAGGTCGGCCATGTAGTAGCCAGGGAAAATAATACATTTATGTCCCTCAAATGCCTTAAAGAGATATTGTATCTTATATCTGATAGATGGCAGATGATCAATATTGAGCAAAGAGCAAATTATATATATATATATGATTTACCAACAATTAACATTCTCCACAGGATCAGACAAAATGAGTGCCTGAAAACCTTCATCTGGTGAATATCTTTCCCTGAGAATGTGTTGTTATAAATGTGATGCACCAAAGGGGAAAACAATTCATTTGCTTTTGTCAAAATCATTCCACAAGGAATATTTTAGTTACAGATTGAACAAATGCGTGAGCAGATGCCAATATCCAATAAATCAAAAAATCTATCATTTCAATCACGTCTTAAGACTTTACATTAAAAAATATATAAAAATAAAAAACACTGAACATAAACAGCAACACATATGGCACTATAAATATTTGCAAAAACTTTTTTAATGGCATGCACAAACAGCCAAATGCTTCACAGATAACAACCCACAGCAAAACTTGGGTGGGTTGTAAGCAGAGCGATGACCAGAACAAAATATAAATTGTCCCTGTTTCTGTCCAGGGTTTACAGGTTATGACCTGACCAATTAATCTACAACGAGAAGACATGTAGAGCTCCTTACTATGGCCAACCTACAGCATTCATTTATTCAAAAATGAATGTTCCAAATGTGTTGAATTTATATTTTCATAGTTTTTATGTTATGCACTGTATACTATAGGTAGGCCAAATTTAAGATAGAAATGGAGGTCCAATGTAAAATATTTCTGGATGAGTGTAATGCAAAATGTGTGTATTTAACGAAATTATGTTGATCTGAAATTAAATATTAAATCTACTTGGATTATATTATGCAACTTGATTGTGTAGAGTTGAATAAATATGACATTGTATTACAGCAACAAATTCCAGAACCTTGGAAACCTGCAAATGTTGCTTTAGATCCTCGCAAAAAGTTCTGGGTAAATTGACGTAGTTGAAGTATTTGTATACATACAGTATTTATACATATGTATAGTATACATATATTTATACAGACTGTATGCCACATTTTTAACAACATGTTTTGGATTATTTAGGCATCAATTCAGTATAGAAGTATACAAGTTTATGACAGGTAGGCAACTCTGTTCATCAATTCAATTAATACTCTAGGTAGATATTTGGTTGATCAAAATGCTAATACTGTAAAGAAACTTCTGTGACACTTATCTGTCATGTGATTTGCCTGTAATTTAGGTAAAAAGTCTTAATGCTCAAGAAAGCTTGTATGCTTCTACATACACGCATGCATTATATATTCACAAAGCAGAGCGATGTGGACTAGCTTGTGTGTATCTATTCTGTATGTAAACCAGCAGGGAACAGCTCAGATGTGGAGATGAGGCAGACGTAGCCATTGTCACAGCTGTGTGGCTGAGTCCCTGAGGGAGAGCTTCGCCAGCCATCCTGTAAAAAAGTGCCAGAGCACATCTGGGTCCCAGCAGGTGCTCTGGAATCCCATGATAGATTGCCTTTTGCTGCTAAACCTTTGGACTGGTATCCCTCTGCATCGCACCAAAGTTTTACATCCAGAATGTCATATATTCATGCATTGGTGTGAAGGCATGGTGGTGTTTGCATGTATGGGTATAGTATGTGACAGATGTCCAGACACCACTAATGGATATCTTTGTCTTTCAAGATGGTCACTGTCAGAATATACATCATATGTGTTCATAATGCACTCCAGGAGGAGGGTCAAAGTGTTCGATTCCATACATGCATTCTCCTACAGTTTCTTCTTGTCACGGTTCGCGGCCGCGCCAGCGCTGGACAACGCCGGGTTGTGGCTTCAGCACTGGACAGCGCCGCAAGCACA
>JAODUG010004082.1:0-10822 GCA_027564795.1 Aphredoderus sayanus
TTTAGCGCCTTCTATCTGCCACAAAGAGCTAGTGATTTGGGTCATTCTGACCCAGAGTACATTACGAGGGTTAAGAATGCATGTCTGTTCGAAATGCCTTTACAGCATTACACATAGCACTACGCCTATGCAATAGGTAGGATCACTGTAGAGAAGTCAATTCAGACGGGTAAGGTAATCATTTACGAAATGCATACATGTAAGTAACCACAGCCATTGTCCGCTGACACAATTCACACTGGAAATATAAGCCCGTATATCTTGTTAAATATAGTGTGATCCTAGTGTCATTTACGTCAGCAAGCTAACGTAGCAAACTAGCCTAGATATACATGCAGCTCATGGATTCCAGACCACATTATATTACCAAGAATAGCCCGCCGTTAGGAACGTAGAACAGAAAATGACGTGGTGTATCATACGGACTCATATTTTTAACTGGAAGCATTTGTTGGCTATGGTTTGCTAGCAGGCATCATACTGTACAGTACCAGAGCAAATCTCAATGCTCTAAGAGACGTACTGTTAGCCCCAACTGATCCAACTTTTAACTTACGTATGATGACATTTATAGCTGTTTAAGGACATCAAGTTATTCTTTATTAACATTAGATTGAAAGTGTTGTACAATCTACAGTACTATGACCAGGCCCCCCCCCCCCCCAATGAAGAAGCAGTGAACGCCCATTTCTACGCACCTGACTAGCTAATAGCTAACGTTTGATTTAGCTAACAAGGCGGTCCACAGATTAAACCCCAGACATATGGACACTGTACCATAACAATGGCGCTGTTAGATTAAATCGCATATTATCTTAGAAAATACTATGTTTGTAGGCAGAAAGCGAACAAACAAACCGCCTTACCTTAGCATTGCTAGCAGAGGCTAGCGACTCCTTTTTCGCTATTGGAAATTCTCGTCGGCACATCGCGCATGCGAACAATTCTGACAGTTCATCAGCATCAGCTGGCCCACGTGCATTACCACAGAATGGGCGGAAGGCACATACAGGTTGGGCAAATATAGACCACATATCTCCCCACGGAACCTTCATCTTAGATCACATGGCTTTGAAAATAATCTAGGTACTGTAGCTGGCTCTAAGGAAATAGCTATACAATGAAAAACCGCATTGTTATATAAATAAAAAACTACAAAAATCAGTTCACTTCACATATTACAAAAAATGTCGTACACAAGCGAAGACACTGAAACAGTAAAAAGTGTACATTTGTGATACATTTCACAAGGTAAACTCCACCCTTATCACATGCATAATAAAAGAATCCAGAAAAACAGTGACGTCAGATACCGTTGCATTGGTGGGGGTTTCACACACAAGAAGAAAAGAAATGGCGATGCTTGGGAGCTTTAGCTCTGCACAGCAAAAGAAAAATGATGGAGGCAGGGATGTTACCGAATTCGTCTGTCCCGTTTGTCTTGAAATATTCGACAGCCCCGTGAGAACACATTGTGGGCATAAGTAAGTATTAGCTTTTTTCGATGGTAATCTTATCATTAACCCACAACCATATAATCAGCGATGCAGTCGTACGTGGTAAACTGTAAATAAGCTTGATTTTAGACGTGTCATGCCCCACAAGTAAACAGTGCGGTCGTGTATATGCTTAAATATGTTTATAAACTGAAGTGTGTGTTTTGCTTACTTTAACATTTAGCAAAACCAACGCAACCGTGCCAAATCAGTTTCAGTTTTGTTTACATCAAAGAAGGGCCTTTACTTGGGAATTGTAGTTTATTGCCCTACTGCATTTTATCTTTTCATCTTTTAAAAAGACTACAAGTCCCAACATCATTTTCAGACAGCGCTGTTCCATATGAGGTTAAGGAAATGGATTCGAATTAAATTAATCTGACACCCCAGGCCATAGCACAGGGATTACAGTTTCATTAGTTATGATTACGTTTTTTCTTTTTGTTTAAAAACTGTCAGACCGTAGCAATCCCTTATATAGCCTTCTAAACCCTCTAAACCCTTCCTGGAAAAATTGGAAGATCTAAATCACTCGCTGATGATCATAAATTCTATTTATGCCTCATCTATTTATAGGTTTTGTCACAGTTGCCTGCAGGAGTGTCTGCGGCCCCAGAAGCCAGTGTGTGCTGTGTGTCGTGCAGTGCTGGGCCCCTGGGCCAAAGACACTGACCTGGAGGCCCTAATTCACTCATCTGTGGCGTGTTGCAAAGGATGTGGTGTTCAGGTACAGTGAAATTCAGTGTACAGATCAATTCAAAACATTATATTTCCTACAGAAGTTCATGTGTGCCCACGCACTAACACACACTCAATAACAGGATGTGTGTGTGTGTGTGTATGCACATGTTTATGTGCAAACAATGTAGCATTGCAGGGAGGGATTTCATGATAACATGCAGGCAATAGGGATGCACCGATTGTGAAATTCTCTGCTGATAGTCTATGTTTAAAATAATAATTTGTGTTTTGATAAACTCCCAAATGGCTGGTGTTTTCTTTGACTTTCATTGGAAAACAAACCAAGTGCGCACTAGCCTCGCGAGACCATCCTAACCTCACAAGCTTCAGTTTGACTTCGCACCAAGAATCAATCAGGAGAGCTTGAAATCCTTGTGCTTCAGTCCGGTCAACTGTGTGTGTGACCAATCAGCTTTTTACTGTTAGCTACTGTACGGGTGTGGTTTAGGTGGTAAAAGTGGCTAAAAAACAACACTTCCTAAAGAGGTTAAGAGGTAGCATCAGTTTTATTAGAATTGAAAAGAAGAGCAAGGAAGGGCACTAAAGGCTTTTCTTGATGGGGAAAATGTTTTCACTCTTCATTCGACTGGCTTCAGCAAGAGTTGATTTTTAACAGCTGGCTCCACTGATTTACAGGTTTTTGAAATCACCTACCAAGTATTTTTTTTTTAAGTGCCTGCCCTTTTCTAAACAGTTTCAATGGACGGCTTCCCAGATGGTTTGTGTGTAACAAACCATATCTGGCATGTCAGGGTACGTGTGCACAGCACCCATTGCCCTTGTATGCCGTGCCAGTCTTGACCAACCAGTGCCTGTTATGGGTGGTATCAGTACCACCTGTTGGATCTTCTCCAAATCTGCAGCTGGGTAGGCAACTGTTGTCTGAGTCAGATCGCAAAAAACCAACACAACATTTAGCCACTGCAAAATTGAACAAATGAAAATCGGCCACTGCCATCAGTGAAAGTCATCTTATTTGCAGATCAGCCGATTTCAGTCATCGAGGTGATTATTGATACTGATGTACAGCCGATATATTGGTGCATCCGTAGTAATCCGGTATTATCAGGGATTTATGTACTACTACATTATACTTACAGTACAGCTTTAGGTACAGACCAAACCTTCTTGATCCTGCAGTTTTTTTGGAATTGAGTTATGATAAATGCATTACAAAAATGATAAAGCAAGACATAAACATTTTATTATACAAATGTTGCTATATATGTGAATTTAATGAATTGTATATTACCTAGATAAGATTGTATTGATATTGAATTCTTACATATGTTCTGTCAGGTTGGCCTTGCTCAGATGAGAAGCCACACAGCAGCCTGTTCCAAGTATCAGGAATACATTGAGGAGGGAGTGAGAACCACTACCCAGAGCCAGCCTGCCATCATCAGGTGAACTACGAAGGTCACAATACTGTGTAGAGTAGATTTATAACACAGTTTTTGGAAAAACATCCCATTTCAGTTTAAGGCAAAATGTTACTCATATCTTGAGATACGGTGCACTATGTTAGCATATAATCATTCTTCATTAAAAAAAGAAACTTGCAAGTATTTATCACTGGGTCACAAAATCACAATCTACAAAAATACTAGGATATGGTTAAAATGCAATAGGCTATTCAGTTTTCTTTTACTTTAGATAATTAATTTTAAGAAATGTAATTTCCAAACTGACCCAGCATAACCACAGCTGGTGCTCCAAATGGAAGCAGAATCATGTTGGAATACAGAACACAGAGCTAGGAAGAGAGAGTGAAAGAGAGAGAAAGAGAGCGAGTGTAAGTGTATTACCTGAAAACACACGTACAGTAAGCTGTGCTTGGCTGTCCTGTGATCTTTTAGTTTATCTAAATTATCCATTGCATAGACTATACACCTTTCAAGGTTTCAGAAAATGGTAACTGCTGTCTGTGTTGTTACATGTCCCATAGCATCTTATCAACATTTTCACAACTATTTTAATAGAATGATCATGGAGACAGGGATGACAGATGGAAAGTTTGTTTGTCGGACAGAATTTTGATTTGAAATGTAGGCTTAGCCGTTATACACTTCATGTCTGTAAAACTAAAGTGTTGTCACTTCATTCCTTTAGTTCAGTGCCAAATCGTTACACCTTCACTTGCCCATACTGCAACTGCCAGAATCTGGACCAGGATGGCCTGGTCGAACACTGCACTAGCCAGCATGCTCGAGACACACGCCAAGTGGTAAGGATCAACTCCATATGATGATTCTAGCATGATTATGTCCCTTAGCAAAAAGTACCAAGTAGTTCTATAATAAGGTATTTGTTTGGTATAATTTTGTTAGCATGTTGCTGAGAATCGTTTTCATATATTATTTTACTTCTGCCTATAGGTGTGCCCTATCTGTGCCTCGATGCCTTGGGGAGACCCAAACTACAGGAGTGCTGACTTTTTTCAGCATCTGAAGATCAGGCACACTTTTTCCTATGATACCTTTGTTGTAAGTAAAGCCAATTGAACGTTTAATTCAATAGTGAAATGGCCAGTCCTGTATTAACCCCACCCATCTCTCTTCAGGATTACTCCACAGATGAGCACACAATGATTCAGGAGGCTCTACAGCGCTCTCTCATGGAGAATTGAATATAGATTCGCCAGAGTAAGGGAAAGAGTAATAACAATGAGAGCAATGGAAATGTTACTATGTTGAAGTCTTACCAAGTACTATATCATTCATATGTCCATCAAATGGTGGTATAACCAAAGGTAATGATCTCCACAGGGAATTCTTATGTAACTATGAATCGAGAGATTTATTATTCCAAAAAACTAAAAACTAAAAAAACGGGGCAATATGAAAAAAGCACAATGTGCTTTCTGATTGATATACTGTAGTTTTGCTGGTGTGAAAATCTCCCTCTAATGATGCCTGTAGCCTTCATAGATTCTTGAAGAACCCTATTGTCTGTTTATATTTCAGCTGTTCTTAAATTTATGTCAGTTAGCAAAAAAAAAGATAAAATTCCTGCTGTAGTCAATACTTGATAATGTTGGAAGAGGGTTCTACCACTAGGTGGCTGAATAATTGCCAGCAAAATACAAGCTTTACCCAGTAAAGTATTTGCTGATTTAATGTTATCAATAATATAAAGTACTCAAAATAATTCTGCATGTTTGCTCTCAAAATGAAGAGTTGCTGCAGTTTTTTGTTGATATTGTTTTCTTGTCTGGTTTTTACATGTATTTGTTTTGTGTTTGTATGTGTATTGTGTTTTATTTTTCTTCCCTTCCATTTGATATACTGGAAAGAATAGATAGTCACAAAGCCTAAATGGCTGGTTTATTTTAATGTTTCTTCCTTTATTTTTCTTTGTCACTGCTGGAAGCTCATGTTCTGGACATCCAAAACCTCTTGGGGCAAAGATTTCCACTGTTTCAGCATTAAGGTGTGTTTGTAATTCATGATTGAAAGAATGATTATGATCCTGTTCCATAGTTATTGCCACATGGGGGCAGTAGAGTCCTTCAGTTCTTTGGACATGTGTCACAGCCACTGGTCTAAATCAGCCTCCTGGCTCTGTTGCAATATGTAAATCAATGCAAATGTAATTCTTTAAATGTACTTAACTAAAATTCTTACATTTAGCGACTGTACTTTGGGACGTTTGTAAGGGTTTTGTTCCCAAACTCCAGCAGTTGTTGGATAGTTGGACATGTGTATGCTCACATTTCTGAGTTGTAATGCTAAACATAAGTCGCATATGTGTTTTATTGTTCAGAAGCACCTTCATGTGGAATCTCAAATCCTATGACATGGTAATCACTATCTTGTTGACGGCTTCCCTATTAACCGGCATTGTTGCTAGTAGTTAGTTAAATACATTTTTATTTTTGAAACATATCCATTTAATAAATTAGCATAAACGTATCTGAAGTTGTGCTGCATCTCTGCATTGTGCCCCCCATTCATAGAGATGGACATGTTTTTGTAATTTTCTAATAGGCTATGGTGACAGAATTGTAGTTTCATTGCTTTTTTTTGATTGGCATTTAATCCATTTCTTCCACAATACTAAATAGCAGGCAATTATTTGTGTGGGTTTCACCCATCTAAAAGTTATTTTTCTCTCTGTTAAGGGACTGTAGTTGTCATTCAAGATTTCACACTTTCCTCTTGCACAGAAAAAAACATTTTTATGTGTAACAACAATAGTTTGAAAAAAAAAATAAAACATACTCCCCTCCCAGATGAAGTAGCATTGGCTCACAACCTGAATGCCTTTTCACACTGTTGTTGGTGCCCATTAGGCCACTGTCTTGTTTTTTTCTCTCTAATAAAATGTGTAATAATTTTGTATTGGTTTTTCTGTTAATGTCTTTTACAGCATGTTTGTCCTATTTAAAATGTCCCCAGCGAATCAGCCTCAGTTTCTTTTATATTTATATATATATAGCATGTTCGATAAGAAACCAAATTATGTTAGCTAGAAAAAAAAGTAATTTAGGGGAAGTTATTTTTTTTTTTTTATTGCACAATTTGTTAATTACAATTAACAGTTTATAAGCATGAACTCTGTTATTTTCATGCTATGATATTAAATGATCACAAGCAATTGTGGTTTGAGAGAATCACTGATACATTAGGTAGATTAATCCAAGCTCTGATGATGCTCTACTGTCAAATGTTACTATTAATTCCCCTCAAGCATCATGATCACAGATAAAGCTGAGTAGAACATCAAATAAGGCAGTGTCTCTAGGAAGCTTTGCACATTATTTGTAGAAATTACAATAATGATTGATGAGTGATTACACCCAGTGTTATGTTGAGCTGGTTAATGACGAAATAGACCTTTCAATTCACACCATCCAGAGGGAGAGATCACTCACATCTCTGATCTGTGTAATTAGTTATGTGACACTACAGTTTCTCACCTATAGTTCCACATTAGGAGTCATACCCACCTATCATCTTGATGTCTGAATCCCCTTTCTTCTTTTTCTTCCCCAGTAAGAGTTTTGCTCCAGGCAGATGAAGGAGAGAGAAGTTAGCTTAGAGAGAGAACTAACGAGATGCTTCAGTGCTTCTGGGCAGGAAGGAAGTGGAGCTGAAAACATGGAAGAGAAGAATTTTTTTCTCTTGTTTGGTGGCACAGCTCAAAAGGGAGGAGGGGGCAAGGTGGGGAATAGGAAGAAAAAGGGAAGAGAAGTGAACATATTGAATAAAAATTTCATAAAGTTCAGCATGTGGTTTCTTTGATGCGAGCAAGAAATAGTACACGGAGACTGCAGGCTGTGTGGAGGCAGCAATTAATGCTACATGGCCCTGCAGGCACACTGCAAGAGCTGAGAGGAAGGTTGCTTGTTTCAAAAGTGTGTCGCATGATCAGTACATCACACACGCTTATATGCTCCGTATGTGTTCCCATATTGAATTAACCATTTTAGTGTTCCCTGACTGTCATTAGTGCTCCAACAAATAACACTACATTTTATACATTTATACATTTTAACTTGCCTGAAATGAAGTAACCTTCACATCCCTTAAAGTTCTGCTGTATAATATGTCAAAAGCAAGCAAGTGCTACTGGAGTGTCTTGTTTCCACTTTGCATCTAGTGGCCTTATCAAATCAGTGCCATATTTACTCTTTTTTCAAGAGCATGACTCGGATGGTTTTGGGTTAAATATTCTTCTATAGTCTGATGGCTAATTGTATTGCCTGAAGGCCTGTGGGTTTGCACCAGAAGAGAGGGAGTAAAATAATTCCCAGAAATTCCGGGAGGGCTAAATGATAATACATCTGTTTTTTAATCATCTGTTTCTCTCTGAGTATTTCTGTTATCTTAGAATCCTTTTCACTCAAACGATATGATATGTATGCATGTACAGTAAATGAAATGTGACCAGAGGTGCAGGTTCACCATGTATCTGTGCCTGGAAAGTTATTTCCTCGTCCATTATGCTGAGGCAGGTATCTGTGCTAAGGTGTAGGCTGTGTGAGAGGAGCACTGGGAGTTTGTTTGCCGTAAAATTCCTCAAAGTCAGGAGAAACAGGAAGAGCGGGAATCCTGCCACCCGGGCTCAGCAGGCTGGTCTTCTCAAATGTTTGAAGAGAAAGCGCCACTGGGCTTCCCCGACATCAATACTGGCTTTACACCAACTCTGCTTCCGCTTTTAAACTCTTAACAACCAATCCCCTATCCCAGTTAGACACACACACTCACAGTTCTTATGTTTCTATAGCCTAAGAGCAACACGGTATATTTTATTTAATAATGCCTGCAACCCATTTTGGCCCTGTATCAGCTCAATTTAAACTTGCTGGTCTTTAATACCATCCGTTTGTGTGTGTCTATTTGTGTGTGTGCATGCATGTGTGTACTTATGTGTTTCTTGAGTTTTGAACTTTTACACAAACACTAAACCAACCAAGGCATGACCAACATCAACATCAATCATGTTGATGTAACTGTATTACTGATACTCTTGTCACTGTGGTTACAAGCATATTTCCACCTAAGTATAACTGGTGGGTAGGCACCACTCTTGATGCTTGGAAAGTTCTCAAAATCCCTGTTGCTGCAGAAATATTCTCCTGGAAGTGAAAATGAATATGAAACACATTGATACAGTTACCAAGGGAATTGCTAATCATTGCTTCCAACTTTATTTATTAATTTGAAATCTGTACAGCCACTGTACTAATATTTGAAAGTTAAGCCCTCTAAGGTGTAAATGAGGAGGGGCAAGGTCCCTGGTGTCCACGGACGCTCAGGTGCACGTGTCTCCATTAAAGTGTATGTGTGTGTGTTTGTGTGCGCGTGTGTGTGTGTGTGTGTGTGTGTGTGCGTGCGCATGCATATGCGCAATTCCATAGCAGACCAAGCCAAGGGAATGGATAAAAATTTCACTCCTCCTTTTCATAGCTGTACAGACCAGCTACATGTAGAAAAAAGCTATGCCCTGGGCTATTATTCTCCCATTAATTTTTCCATTTGAAATCAGGTCTCAACGGGCGAACACGTGGGAATCAGACGGAGGGGAAGAGGGCTAGGGTGGAGGAGAGAGTGAAAGGGCGGGGGGGGCAAATGGGGGTTGCAACAGTTTTATTGTCCAACAGGGGAGGCAATTTCACTTTCAAAGAGAATCCTTATAATGTATTCGATTATCTACTCTCTCCCCTCATTCTCCTCTGTTCTATCATCACCCAAGGGAAACTACCTCCCATTAAGACAATATTGGTCTTTTATTTATTTTTTGGGGGTTGGGGGTGTTGTTTTGTCTTATTGCCAAGCAGATATTAGAATAGTCAGGCACACTGACATTCACACAAACATGTTTTATTACATGAAATGCTTGTTAGAGAGATAGGGTCTAATGAATGTTCTTTTAATCGCATCATGGTGTTTTTAACTGTTCCCCTAGCTCTATGTATACAGACACACACACTTGCACTGACACAGGCACACAGGTTTTACTTCAGCACCTTAATATACACGTAAAAGAAAATAAATGAAATAAATAGAATATCTTACAAACCTCTAAACCTATGTTCCCTCCATCCTAACCGCCCACACAAACACACATCTACTTTCCTTCACACTCCCTCTTGTATTCTCCCTCCATTTCAATTACCACTCTCCACCCTGTTTTTCCCTCTCTTTCTTTAAAAAAAGTGCCAGAGCTGGCTGATCTGTCAATCAGGTGTTGTCCTGTTGTGGCAATGACTTGGGGGAGGGAGGGAGTCTGTGACGGTGGGCTACAAACCTCAAACAGCTCGGAGCGGCTCGTAGCTTGGCTGGGCTCGATGATTAACCAGGCAGGTAGTGACTCAAACTGCTGACAGCAGAAACCCACTGACGGCTGATTTGGAAGACAATGGTCCCGCTCCCTCTACTTAACTTGTCACAGCAGTCAAAGCACCTTCTCCATTAACTTCACAAGCATCTGGGAGGACAAGTAGGAACGCTCAAATTCACACATTCACAACCGCTAGGCACAAGCACACACACGGGGACACACACACGCACACATATTTCAACACAGCAATTGCCTATATTGATATATTATCATTGCTATGAATAATTTGTTACAAACTACATAGTTTACATTAGATTATGTCACAAATGTAAATGAGAATAAAATGGAAAATATGTGCTGTACATAAAATAATCGTGTGAGTGAAAAAATAAAAGATATAGGAATGCGAAAGTGATTGTTTATATTCAGTTGTTAAACAAAGTTATTAGACTCCGGAGACAGAAATAGCTCACCAAACGGTGGCAGCGTCTCAGAGGCCTTGTCTATCACGTTAATAGTCCAGCGCTTCCCAATTATTAACCGCCCCTGCAGTGTGCCATTCACATTCACAGCCATTTACCTCCCTTCACTTCCTGTGCTTTGTGGAGCCCGGCACTGTTTGTGTCTTTACAGGAGGGAATGGACGACGCAGGCAGATGTGTCAATCAAACAACAGCCTCCCCCCGCCCCCGCCCCCCCCCCCTTCATCCAACACCACCAGCGGCCGTACCCGGTGGTTTGCCCATAGACAGCCATCCATGCACCTCCACTAGCTCCAGTAACCTGCAGGTACTGAA
>JAODUG010004083.1:0-10821 GCA_027564795.1 Aphredoderus sayanus
AGAGAGAGAGAGAGAGTGAGAGAGATAGAGAGAGAGATAGAGAGAGAGAGAGAGCGAGAGAGAGAGAGAGAGAGAGAGAGAGAGAGAGAGAGGGAGAGAGAGAGAGAGAGAAAGAGAGAGAGAGAGAGAGGGAGAGAGCTGGATTTTGAAATCATTTCCAGGGAGTTGCCCCTCGATGCAACTCTCTTTAAGCAATTTCAGTACTGGTAGTATTTCTTTGGACTATGTGGCCAACCAAAAATAACTTGTCATCCCTCAGATCATTTACTTATATTCCATATCCTCAAACATAAACAGTTAATCTCCATAGGAGTGGTTCTTAAACTTCTTCAGCCATGATGAAGGAAGTGCATGGTTCATTTACCACTTGGCACGACATAAAGCATACAAATATAAACAACTGTGCACCACTAAAGATCTATGACAGATAAGATAATACAAGTATATCATAGAAGTCACTCAAATATATACAAGTTAATATTATAAATACTGTATATATTAGTTATTCATGAAGCCTCCTGCATGTGACTCAGTTTGAGCCACTGCCCTAGAGAACAGATACCTGGCTATTTCTGGCAGCGTTCGCTTGATGCACTTGAGGGTTTTCTTCATCAGGGAGGAATTCTGAAGCAGGAAGAACGGCCGAATGAGCCTTCGTACCCTGAACTTCTGTACAGACAGAGGACAAAGCAGGAGCCACCTTGTTATTCCATAATAACCAATGGAACCGGCTACACTTGGAGAGTATACACTTCGGAGATCCATAAAAATAGAACATTCTTCTTTTTATATTTTCTCTGCGAGGTGTACAGTACGTGGCACTTTTACGTAGAACTGAGTCATATGAGCGCTGCAGATGTAGCCAGCAAAAAGATACATTCCGCTTTGCATACGCTACGTGTTCAGTCCAGGCTGGCCGTTATGGCTATGGTGAATGGGGGCCCATATTGTTCAATGTTTCATTTGATAATGATTATGGTATAATGATAGATAATGATGTTTGTAACATTAGTAAATACTAGTAATTATGGGAACTCTTGTCGCTGCGTGTAGTAGAACAAGTTGTCTCTGTATGCTGTAATTAATGGAAGTATGCTAATACCATCAAGATCATTTCTGCACGTTTACTATAGTTCACGTTAATTCTCTCAATCACAGTTCATACAGTATATTCTAAAACACACTTCCACCAGCAGCCATTGGTCCAAAATAAGACACACTGAATCGTCAGTGCCAACTCCTTTCCTGTATGTAGAAAACACAAATACATGAACTCACCTCATCACAATTCATGCTGATGGATAACACACAATCAATGATGGAAGCAGAGAGGACCAGCAGGTATCCAATCAGCCACTTGCTCTTTCTGAACTCCTCCCAGCCTATCAGATAGCTCTAATGACAGAATTGTTGAACCAGTCAGTTTGTATGTCTTAAGCTACTGAGGTGTGGCTTTATACCCCACCTGCGTTTACCTTGACAACCAGGTCCAGGCAGAAGATCATGAGGCAGACCATCTCAACGCTTTCGGTGACACCGCAGGCAAGTGTTGTGGGTTTCTGCCGTACCCGGGGGTCCGAGGAAAGTGACAAGGAGGACGGTCGCTCCACAAAGGCCAGCAGCAGCACCACAGCAATTGTCAGGCCCAGACCCCTGAGAGGAAAATAGCTTTATTAGGCTGCCAGGTTTCCACCAGGACAAAAACAAGGAAATACATTGACACATGCATGCGTTTAAGCTATAGTAAGCTGACTGTAAGATAAAACACGTTTTGACCAAATTCTACCAATAACCAGCGTCTTCATTATAAACACACCTGGGTTAAAGGTGGAGTCAGCAACTATAAGCTAATACGCTTTTTGTCAAATTCAGCAAATATCTCCTCGCGGTCCGCTAGCTGTCCGCTAGCTATGTGCGTGCTGAAAATATAATCTGGTGTTTCTACACAACCTTGGCTCTGTAAATGGGAATGCAAACAATGTGGTACAGACCACACACAACAGCAATTTCCTAACAATCGCAATGCTTTTCCAATGTGTCGGGCGGAGCTTCTGAGCGAGCAGCCTATGGCATTGAAGGGAGAGGTGTTTTTGTTTTGATCGAGTATAAATATCAACAAGTTTTCTCCAGAATGACTATATCTTTAATCGCAGCCACAAGTCATGTGCTGTAGTTAAAATTACTGTACCAGTATTCATTTAGGGATATATTAACTCATAATGTATACACACAATACAGTGTAGGGTACAAAGTTCTGAGATTATGAGTGAGTTTATACTTAAATTTTGCATTTGATTCCAGTTGTACTGTTTTTCTTTATTAGAAATAATAATATCTTTGCAATTAATTTGAGTGAAAAGGTGAATCTTTGAACTACGTACATGAATTCTGAATATTTTAAGATTTGGTATGTCCCACTGTATGCTTTTATGACAGCATGCACTTGAGCTGTCAAAAACCTGATGACCCATATTATCCCAGCATGATTGTACAATGTTCCAAAGAGCTTCTTGTGATGTCACTGAACGCTTGGCTTTCTTAGTCTTCTAAGTGCTCCCGTAAATGTTCAATAGGCTTGAGGTCATGTGACTGTGGAGGAAAGTCCATGACAGTCCGTTTTCTTCTTTACTCTTCACTAACTTCCTGTGCGTTGGTATAAAACTATTGTAAAAAATGTTTCTGAATCCTCACTATCTCGAAAAATATCTCAAAGTAGTTTAAAATTCAAGTGATTGTCAATGTGGTCTCAGACCTTTGGACCTTTTCACACTGACATTAACAGAAGAACAGCAGAACACAATGACTTGCACTAGAACAAAAGAGCAGAAGTCAGTAACCACACGAGAGACACTTCCGTAATAAGTGCAATTGCACCAACTCACCATTGACATATCCTTGAGTAGTACCGCCGATACAAGCAAAGTGAACGGGCATCTACCCGGTGGTTGATCGACCGATACTGCACAAAACAAAGCCCTGTAGTCAAGATACACACACGAGCCTATCAATATATTCTCCTACAACATACAGTAGCATCTACTGTTACCTGGATGGCATCCTCGATGAACACAACTGCTTGTTGGAGGTAGAGAGCCTCACTCTCTATAGTGGACACACAGAAGCATGATGGTATACAGTCAACAATGCAATATTAGTCCCTGTGTTGCCCCATTGCTTCCCAACATGATGACTTAGGTTTTTGAACAGTGTTAGCTTAGCATAACCTGTGTGTGTCTGTGTGTGTGTGTGTGTGTGTGTGTGTGTGTGCTCACCATTAATAAAATAACACTCCTAAAAGCTATTTGAATGAAGCTGCAGCCCTTTTGTAAAGGACTATTTCGGCCACAAGATGTGTACCTGAGAAAACACTTGAACAGATAATATATGTAGCCTAATGAATACTATGTAGGGAGAGTATGATAATAACCAGTACGCCTATAGTACTACAGTATGTACAGTACTATATACAGTATTGGAATGTTACAGATCAGTTGTATTATAAACGTTGATGTATTCTTCTCATAGCAGTTTGACGCCTATTTTTGCGACAACAGCTTGTGGCTGTCTGTGCGTGTAATCTTTCCAGGCAGTAGTTCACAGTAGTGACTAAGCGTGTCCGTTCCCCTCAACAATACTGCTGCTACGATACGTAAAGCGTCACGTCAGGATGTGTCACATATACTTTTATGATTATGGTGGGTGCTAAACGAACAACACAGACCACCAAGACCCCACGCGTGCGTGCGTGCGTGTTGCACTCGGGTTGCACTCTGTGAAGCACAGACCACAGCACGGCACACAGAAACGTCAGTACCATATAGGAACACATTTTCACTGTATCGCTAACGGGTCAAATAGAATACACTCACACACGCAACACACAAACAAAAAACTGCATTTATTGTTCTTTTTCTAACACGGAATGTTACATTTAACGCAGACAATGTCTGAAACATACTGTAATGTATAGTACATGTCAAATGTGTATAGACCTATTGATGAGGTTTGGGGACTGTGCAGCACCTTTCTTATGTATTTTGGAAGGAAGCTATTTCACAGTTCACACACATATGCATAAATGCAATTTTGAATTTCCCTACAGTATGCAAATGTACACACGAGACGTAGACTTGTTATTCATATGAATCTCAATAGACCGTTACGTCACGACTTCCCCACAGCTGGATGCGCTTACTTACCCTTTTCTATAATACAAGAGCCCCCGGCGACATCAGACATTCGTCGAGTCCGGGAGTTTCCCGAAGTCGCGGAGGGCTGTCTTGCGCCATAACCTGGCGAACTGTGTTCGGTGTCGGTGCTGTCTGGCAGCAGACGGTCGGTTTCCATGCAGAAGAAGTTGTGTACAACAAATCGCAACTAGCGAAGTTCAGAAAAACAAAGTTAGACACTAACGGGAAAAAACAGGATTCAAAGTCACACGTGGCTTGGATCGTCGTATATGCTGCTGTAAAAGAACCAGATTTTATATAATCCAACTAAGATTATAACCCTTTACTGCTATATTCCTGCATCAAATAACACAAAAACAACCTAGCGGGGAAAATCTGTTAAAACTGTCCTACACTCCTCCCTCCCCATGCCAGTCCTGATTCTGAAGTATCGCTTTACATTATCAGTAGTAGGTTTAGAGAACAGTTCTGTATGAAGACGCCAGGGGCGCAACAGGTACAGCTCAAACAAGCATAATACTGTATGTTAAGTTATTAAATAATAATACATATGATTTGGGACGCCTTTATAAACACCCCAAAACATCTTACATTACAGATACATAGATATAAAACAGTTGGCTGAAATAGTAATAAACATAATATTTACAAATTAACAATTATAAAAATAATTTAAGCAAAAGAAATAATAACCTACTAAAATAAAGATAATAACAAGCCCAGGCCAGCATGCATTAAAAAATATCGATTGAGAAATACTAATATTAATATAAAATTGCATTTGCATGTGCTGTATTTAACCCTTGTGATGCCCTTAAAATATAGTCTTGAACCACTAGGCGGCGCCATCTGATTGTGTGTAATATAATCTTGTCTGCTAACAATTGCTGGTGTATAACCTATGTAATATTGACATACAGTATGCACTACATGTTAGTCGCATTGGATAAAAATGTCTGTCAAACGCTGTAAATGTATAATTGAATGTAGGCTAGTCAACGTTTTTGCATTTTATTCATGTTGCAATATTCATAGATATGGTGACACTAAATATACACATTTTAGTATTGCAGTTATAACAAATTAACATACAATAGACCTAATCTTCTGGGACCTCTGTAAGGCAATCCCAGTCAATTTCAGAGATTGTAGTGACTTTGCACACAAAGAACTGTTGATCACAGATAATTTAGATTGTTTTAAAAAGGTCTGAAATTCCACATCTTGATTTTTTAATCAAGATCAGAGGTCCTGAACAATTGGCGATAAAAACATTACATCTAATCAACTAACTTAGAACTTTTAAGCAATAAAATATATTTTTGTTTGTCTGAGACTTTTGGGAGAAATTGCATTGTTAAACTGCAATCAGTTGCTTGAAAACCTAGGCACGAACAATAGGAAAATAAGACACATTACAACCACATTAACCTGAGGACAAGATATCTGTGAATGAATATCTGAACATATGCTGAAAAATACAAAACACTACACTTGCATTACATTATGAATTATTTTTAACACAAGATATGGGCTGGCTCCACATTGATGGACCATAGTCCGGACATTGAGTTGCCCTGATTTAGATTCTCGGAGGATGCTTAACTGCTCACAGACAGGTCCCAGATACCTCACTGATGGCTGCCGCTTCCTGCCTCCATCTGAGACACCTTAGCAAAGACAAAGAGTTACATTTCAGTCGGATAACCCGTAAAAACACAGTACAGAGCATTGACTACACTGATTGCTCAAAATAGTAGCTGCATTATTGTCAATGAGCTACAATTCATCTTTCATTTATAGCATCATTTATAGTACAGTAGCAAGTTTGGCCAAATAACATATTATTGTTGTTGTTTTTTTTTTAAATGAAAAGAGCACAACCTCTGCAGCAAATAATGTAAGGACAACTTAACCCTTGTATCCTTAAAATTAGCGTATTTGACCACCCGGCAGCGCCATCTGATTATATTATTATATTATAGTGTATTACTTTGTGTGTTTTTTAAATTGGTATTGCTGTGTGTATTTATTTATTTGTCAATTATTTCTTTATGTATTTGTGTTGTTTTTTGTGCCTTATAACCCTCCTGTTGTCCTTGGGTTTCAAACTCACACCTTGTTGTGCCAGCAGTGGACATTATACTGTATGTCTATGTAAGCTACAGAATTAGGATTGGCACCTTATACAAAATCTGCCACAAAGAGCTGTGTTGGGTCAGTTTGACCCAGAGGACCTCAGGGTTAATAACCAAACACGCTATCTTTGTTTCATGTACAAGATCCATAGCCTTGTGAGACCATCCTGATCTGGCAAGCTTCAGTTTGATTCTGCGTGAATCAGTCTGGCCAGCTTGTAATTGTTGAGCTTGAGTCTGAACCTCAGTTGCTCTGACCAATCAGTGTCGTACTGGCAGCTACAGGTATAGGTTAGGTGTGACATTAACCGACAGTGATAAGACCATCACCGTCTGATCATCCAATCCCCATCTAATCAAAGTGCCTGCCCTTTTCTAAACAGTTTCAATGGATGGCTTTCCAGATGGGTGTGTGTATCTGCCGTATCAGCTTATAAGATCCATCCACTGATTTTACACATACTGTATTTATGTATAGGTTAACAAAAACATGTCACTGGCAGACACCATCCTGATGTTCATCTCTCTCAAGACAGCCCAATCATATGTCAGAACTAGAATTGATTTGCAAGGATAAAGAAAAGGGGTGTTACTAAGTTTTATTCATCAAATAGTTTCCATTGCATAAAATTAGTTTTCTGCAGGTTTTCTTTCTTTTTTTTTTACTTCTTTTCACATGCTAATTTAAGTAATGTAAAGGCAATATCATTATTCAGAATTACCCCTTTTAAAACCAATCACTGTATCGAATAAAACTATATGCATGGGCCATGAAGAACCACAGTGCTAAAGAGAATCCTTCACACCTGGTTATCGATGCACCTGAACTGCCAGGTCCATCGGGCATTGTAAAGGAATGGTCGTAGGTCAAAGCGATTATCGTCTGGGCTGTAGCTCTCCGCGTGGTATGACGGCGTCACTGTAGTCATCTTGTGGCGATTCACTGAGTACATTCGGAAGAAGTGCTTCACCTTCAGCGCAATCTAAACCAGAAGGACAAACACATTCTATATGTATGTGTCGACATTAAAGCTACGCAGTTAAAAGGAACTACAGTATAACAGGTAGCACTCTTTAAAATGCATAATGTGCAAAGTGAAACATCATTATGCAATTTCAGGTATATTAAGTAGTGTTTATTTTGCCCTCCTCCCATCTGTGAGGAGATACAGGAGCCTCAGACCAGTAGGCTCAGGAACCTGGGAGTTCCTTCCACTCATCCATAGTCCTCCTGAACAACCTCTCACAGCCTTAAGCCACTCCATAACACACCAGTCTGGAGGTCAAGATTGGCTACTAAACTAGTTTAGACTGATTTAACATAATCTACTGTAATTTAAATGAATCTATATTAGTAGTACTAACTACTGTATGTACATTTAAATTAGTTTATTCTAATCTGAATTTGCATACAGTAGTTATTGTATGGCAATCAAGGCATGTACATGCATTTCAGTTTCTTTGTGTTTGTTTTGAGTACATTATGAGGGTTAATAACTGATAATGAAGGCATGTGTGTGCTTGCTGCTCCCCCCTGTGGCCAAACATGACACAGCACCACTTCAACCGACCTGCAGCGGAGAGAGTGTGTCCCTCCACGTGTGTATGAGTTTACAGAACATGCTGTAAGGGCCGCACTTGGAGATCTTCCTCAGCCGTCCAATCACAGACAGCTCTGAGTAGGTCATCCCCATGTCTGCCTAAAAGCGAGGGGAGAAAGTACATTTAAATGATCCCCATTATATTAGTATATAGAAGATCCCCCTTGTATGCAGACCAGAAGACTGTGGTTGAATATACAGCGCTCCATGCATGTCAATGCAAAATGTCCTTAGTAACGAGTCCACTAAGGAGACTGGAACTGGTCTACTTTGGCTCTCCAACGTTGCTCTGTCTTTATTTTTATTCTTATATCTTTGGTGTGTATGTGTGTGTGTGTGTGTGTGTGTGTGTGTGTGTGTGTGTGTGTGGACATGGAGACATAACAAACGGAAAGTGACCACAAAGACAGTAGCATAGTGATTACCTCATCAGTCTGCGACACCTGTCCGTCTGTCAGGGGCTCCAGTTCAGCTGTAGGTGGCGCTAGCAGAATGCTACAGCGAGAAGTGAAAGCACAGAGGTTAACCTTATCAGACCTGCAGCGTATATCTCCTTTACAACCATATTTACCACCCCTCCAAAAAGAATAATAAGCTTAGAAGTATGTATGATCCATTGCGTTTAATCGAAGAATACATTTGTTCCCTGCATCCAAATAAAGTTAATGTTGACAGACATTTTACCACAAAGTTTTCAAACAACTTTACTAACCTAAAACAGAAATCTCAAACATTGTTATTCATTCAGAAATCAGCGCACTTGACTCTTATCAGTGTTTAGCTAGCTGTGATGATTAGGTAGTGATTCAAACTGATGCAAAGGACACATATTGCTGTGGGGTTTGTTAACTATGTTATCCTGTCACTGCAGATGTTATAGTATATATATATATATATATATATATATATATATATATATATAGTTTATCTGTATATGCAGATATGATCAGGTGACCTGATGTTACCCTTGGAGAGCGGGGAGTTGGAAGTGATCCACGCAGTAGAACAGGAAGTTCTTTAGGTCTGTTTTGCTGATTCCTCCTATAGGGTTGATGTCGGCACTAGAGCAATCGTACTTGGTGAAGTACCCGGTCAGACTTGGCAAGACAAAGACAACGGTTGACAGACAAGAGTTGGAAAACTATTATATTGACACAAGTATACTGTTGATCTATTGATAAAATAACGTGCTCATTTTCTCTTTGTACTAAATGTACTTATTGTCGCTTGGGATAAAGTAATTGGAAAAAAAACATGCAAGTCAACCATGTTAATGTATGCCCCCTTCTATGCTAGTAATTGAAAAATGTTTTTATAAATGTCAGTCCTGTTCATTTTCCCCACCCTATCCTAAAAAATGTGTGTAAGAGAGTCCACCATGTTTATCTTCTCCACCTTCAATACCTCTCGTCTACGTTGGCGGAGCCCAGAACCAGCAGGCCCCCTGGTCTGCCCTGGCTCCACAGGCTGAGCTGGGCAAACAGGTAGGCCAGAACCATCCTGATACGGGCCTGGGAGGACACACACACACACACACACACACACACACACACACACACACACAGGACAGTTGCCACAGGAAATCTGCAAATCTTCAGTGGGATAAATTATTCACAAACATGCATGAAAGTTTGCATGAAGGATGTTACTTATGAGAAGGGGTAGACAAACTAGTCTAACCAACCTGTACATTCTGGAGAGCCACATTCTCTCTAGTGCTCCCTCCGTTGGCACGAAACTGAGGTAGCTTCCCAGTAACCATGGAGAAAATACCCAGTATGCCTTTCACTGCCATGTCTATGTTGACATTCATGTGAGAGCTGTAAAAAAAACAACAAAAAAACAAATTACATTTGTTCCCAGAACTGCATAAAAGAGGCGCAGCATACAGTAAACAAAACCATTCTCAACAGAATACTCTTATAGATATTTCACATTGTGAAAAGCTGCATACTGTACTATGACGTAAGACTGCATCTTAAATGTATTAACATGAAATCTCAGAACTTAGCCAAGAATAAATCCACACATCCCTAAATTCTATTTGTGACTGTTTGCAGAAGGATGTAAAGTCAAAAGTAAAAGGCCTCAGAACATATGTATATTAAGCTGGTTTCTCTTCTACAATCACTGTAGTTGAGATATATAGACAGTCACAGTATCTGCTCAGATAATGTCTTAGAAAATCTTACATTGTTCCCCCTGTTCTGTTATAGTTTGTATTGTTGTTTCAATCACCAAGGACATACCTACTGTGATTTAATGATATGGCATAGCTCTAAAAACCATCCAGGGATATAAACTGTTACAGATAATATCTGAGTCAAGTACAACTACAGGCTTCACTTGAATGTACTGTGTAGCAGTAATCTCCATGCATGTATTAAACTTTAGGTTGTGAACCAAAAAAATGGCGTCAGAATATGAAGTTGGGTTTTCTTCACAATCTTATCAAAACAATAAAAAAAGTCCCCATGCATTCCTGGCTGATACAGTATATCTAAGTAACTGTAACTCCTATCACATTTATATTTCCTTTCCTTCTATATCCGTCCTTTGAACTCTGCCATCTGCCTATCAATCGGCAGTTGGTTTACCAGCAGCGCTGCTAACCTGCCAATCTGGTCGGCCAGCTCCTTGGCCCTGTTCCGCGTGCCGTCGGAGGAGTTCTCGCTGGCCATGTAGCAGGTGGTGAACACGCGACTACACAGCTCCCGGGGCTCCCGAGGAACGTAGGATGGGTCCCCCACCACCCTCCGCACATCCTGCAGCACTTGGTTGTCTGAGAGGGGAGGGAGGGAAAGCGGTCTTTAAAACGCTTTTCATTGGGGCTTGGGAGGAAGTACAAGGCTAACAACAATACTAATGCTAATTAAGTTCCTGCTGCAGGGG
>JAODUG010004084.1:0-10820 GCA_027564795.1 Aphredoderus sayanus
TGCGCCCCGAGTTGGAATAAGGACATGGGCTGCTGTGGCTGTGGCTCCATACCTTGCTGTGTTAGCAAGACTGGCTGAACTTGTAGCTGCTGAACTACCGGCTGTTGTACATACATCTGCTGTTCAGGGTCATGTTGGTGCGTTTGGATGGTTGAGGTCGAAAGACTCAGATGTCGCTGCTCTACCTGTGTCTGTACCACAGCTGCTGTATTTTGAGGCGGCTGAATTGCATTAGCTGGCTTCTGTTGGAGCAGGGTGGCCTGGGCCTCCATCTGCTGTGTCTGCTGCAGGGTGGCGGTCTGTGGGTCAATCGTTATCTGTTGTTGTGGGACAATGGTCTGCGGAGGGATCACGGCAGGCTGAGCCTGCTGTTGTGCTGCCGGGGGGATGATGTCAGTGGATTGCATGGGAATGGCGCTGGGCTGGGTCTGGGGCACAATGCTCCCCACATGTCCAGTGGGGTCACTGACCGAGAGGGGTGTAGGGAGGGCATTATTGGGTGCTTGTGGTGAGACAGCGGGCATGTGTGAGGCGGCCACTGACCCATGGGGGGTGGCAATGTGTGACCCATCTGAATGGTATGGCTGTTTGTTTAGTGATTAGGACAGAATGATGGGCGACATGAAGGGAAAAGGGAAAGACAGTGGTAGAAAAAAGGTAAGCTTTGGTACGGGGCATTAATCATCAAAGCAAATTCAAATAATTTCAAGAGACATCTCAAGAGACCTATCTTAGTAACAGCAAGGATGATTTATAGCTCAGTTAAAGGATTATCTGGCGGGGGAAACTGAAAATACAACAAACTAATATACCTGAATAGCGTTGATGTAGTTCTAACAGTACAGTACAGTGCAGTTAATGTTGTACATTTGATCCATTAAATATGTATCTCAATATTAACCTGAGAATACTGATGAGGTACGCTCGGTGACACCTGCATTGCCATGACACCAGACTGAATGAAAGTTTGGCCTACGGGTGCCCCACCACTGTGGCCCAGAGACATACTGGAGACCCCAGCATTCTGGCCAATAGGCGCATTTGGAGCCCCTCCACTCTGACCAATGGGGAGCGCAGGGGAGGGAGCTCCCACCCCAGTACTCTGTAGTGGCAAAACAGAGACAATATGACTTGACAACACGCTGCTTTGAATCAAGAATAAATAAATCCTCCTGGTTGGTACCAGCACCGAAGCACACAGCTTACAGAGGCAATGGAGGCGAGGCCAGGTTGTGGGGGAGCACAGGGCAGGTCTCCCTGCTGGGAGTACGCCTGGCTCTGTCCACTTCCATACGATTCGCAGCTGGCCGATCCCACACTCTCACCTTCTGAATAACGTTTGGACAAACACAAAAAAAAATAGAGCAACACTGACTTTGTATCCCATCCTATTTGTTAAGTTAAATCAACCAATCGACCTATGGCATCCTTTTATACAACACAATCTTAACTGCTATTACAATATGTAATTTAGCAGAAGCTTTTGTCCAAAGTAATTTGAGTGCAATTACAAGTATTACAAGGAGCGCTTAGAGGTTGGTCATCTTGCAGGTAGGCCACCTCCACGATTTGAACCCATGACGTTCCGTCTGGGAGTCAAAAACCCTGACCACTACATGATCCTTGTCCCTTAGTATTACAGTTGTTCTTCCAACTGCAGCGCAACATCTCTTAATGTGTGTGTGTGTGTGTGTGTGTGTGCGTGTGCGTGCATGTGTGTCTGTCTGTATGTTTGTGTGTGTGTGCATATGCATGTGCATGTGTGTGTGAGTGTGTGTGTGTGTGCTCGCGCGTGTGCATGTGCGCATGTATGTGTGCGTGTGTCCAGGCCATAACTCTACCTGGCAGGCTCAGCATCTGCTGCTGCCTGACATTCTGGTCCACCTCTGGCAGCTCCTCCTGCGCCTGCCCCCCCACTCCTCCTCCTCCTCCTCCTCCTCCACCACCTCCACCTCCTGCTGCTCCACCCGGACCCAGCGAGGAGGAGCAGGAGGCGTGTGGGCAGGTGTAGGGGCCGGAGGGGAGGGTGGAGTCCCTCCTCTCCTCCAGCTGCTGCTGCTGCTGCTGCTGCTGCTGCTGCTGCTGCTGCTGCTGCTGGAGCTGCTGCTGCTGCTGCTGCTGCTGCCGACGCTCCCGCGACTTCTTGATCAGGGTGACTCTGTCCCGGATCGACTTCCCCACCACCTTAGCATCACTCTCATGGAAGAAGCCTGACTTCACCTGCAATGACAGAGACAGAAGACAGAATCACATAATTAGTGAGCTAGTTAGTGAGAGGGAGAGAGAGAGAGAGAGAGAGAGAGAGATAGAGAGAGACATAATGAATTAAAGGCAGGAGGTAGGTCGAGTGAATCTAGGTTGGAACAGTCGCTACTGTAGCAATGCCTGACGAATGAGCTTTGGGAATAGTCATACATCACTGCCCCTGTAGGCTTTGTTTCCCATGCCTTTCTCGGGCTTTAAAAAGCCTTGAAGCGCTCATGCAGCACTTCAGGCTCTGCCAGGTGATAAAGCCTCACCATCTCCAGAGCCACCTCTTCAGCACTGTCGTTCTCCAGGTCGTAGCTGAACTCAATGGCCTCGTTGTCCTTGTGCTTGCCCTTTAGCTTCTTGGGCTCCTCCACCCAGATGCGGAGGGCCAGGCAGTCCTGCACGCCCGTGTCTTCCTCTGCTAACTCCACACGCACCCCTGTGTCCTCGCCGAAGAACGCGTGGGTCAGGAGGTCTCGGATGGAGAGTCTTAGAAGAAAACGGAGGGGGGGGATAAATGATTGCATCCGGCAGGGCAATAATGATGTTTTACAGGTGCCACATCTGTGGCTTATGTACGAGAGTACAGTACGACAGGGGGAAAATATACAGCGTACCTCTGGCTCTTGTTCTGGCGAATACAGCCCTCAATGATCTCTTTAATCTCAGGGTCATTGACTTTATCAAAGCTGGCTGGCTTTATACCCTGAATGTGGAAAATGTCGGATTAGCCTTTTGTCAAAAACAGAAAATGAACCCCAGGTCCAGAACAACACTAGTATGTCATCACTGAAGACATTTTCTGAAATATAACTAACAGACAGACTGCCATACGGTACAGTCAGAGACACTCACACTGGTGACCTTGCGGTAGATTTGAGCAGCGTTCTGGCACTCTGAGTAGGGGTACTCTGAAGTAGCCATCTCCAGCATACACATTCCAAAGGCATACACATCCACCGATTCATCATAGTGCTCCTCGTACATCTCTGGAGCCATGAACTCTGGTGTTCCTGTAACAAACCACGCAACAGTTGTTATTTGCTGTTGTATAGCACTGCCAGCCGAGATAGCAAAAATGGACCAAATCTGATTTGTACGCAAACGCAAACCTCAAATTCAATTGAATACTCCCTAGCGCTGGTTCCTGTTGCCTGAATTTAACTTTATTCAAAGTGCACTGGCCTAATGGGCTCTCTGAGCCACCCTTCTACTCTGTGATGTGCATTTGAACAGTGAGTTATAACTGCATCAATAATGACCTATATTCCTAGGAAGACGGTGGTGTCATGTGGCAGTACACTGTAGAGATAAATACAGTATAACAATACTGTATAGGTGCACTTTGCTGATGGAACCACATACGTCTTCTCTTAACTATGTAGCTTGTATAATGAGCCACTGATAATGAAACTGGTGAGAGTGTAAGTTTGAAATTACAATCAAGGTGTATGGGTATTATACAGTGGTGGTTACACCAGGTTACACCAGGCTAACAATACCTATGACACTTTTGGCAAACAAGGTCCTCATAAGAGCCTATCACTGAATATTTCCCAGCACCGTCAACTCTGCACAATACAGTACATATAGCCTGGCTCTGCCCTATTATTGCTCTCAGCTCAATGTTATGCCCATTCATTACAACAATTATGATGCAATGACTGTACACTGGTTACACCAGGCTAACAATACCTATGACACTCTTGGCAAAGGAGGTCCTCATAAGAGTTGCCAGTCCCAGGTCGCCTATCTTGACTGAGCCAGTGGGCCCGGTGATGAAGATGTTGTCACACTTGAGGTCCCGGTGGACTATAGGCGGAGTCCTGGTGTGGAGGAAGTGTAGACCCTTCAGGATCTGTCTACACCAGCTCCTCAGGACTTTGGGCTTCATCACCTTAAAGCGCTTCAGGTAGCTGTGTAAAAGATAAGATGGATTAACACCTTGATTTAAAGAACGACCAGTGACAGGCAGCAGGTGAATGGTGGGTGCATAATATATTATTGAATGATATATTTGCTCATATTATATTCTCTTAGCTCCCATTAACCTTTGGAGTAACCTTTAAGTAATACATAAGGGCTCAGTTTCTCAGACATGGATTAAACCTTGCCTAGTAAGACCATCCTGATCTTCAGTTTCATTTTTCAGCGATTAACAGTCTGGAACTTCAATGCAAAAGCGTTTGTTGCCCGTTTAGAGCAAAATAGGGCCAGGTGAAATAAAACGGGAGCCCACAAGATCAGGAAGGTCTCACAAGGATAGAATAAACCTAGTTCTTGAATTTGTAGTCTCAGACTAAGCTTAATCCTTGCCTGGGAAAGTGACATAAGATGTTGTTAAGGTATACTCTATTGCATACTCTTCCCTAATGTGAATATAGGAGGAATGCTGACGTTTTGAGTGTTCCTGAGGTCATGAGTTCGGTGACCAGGACAATGCACTTCTTCCCGCGCAGCGCGGACTCCCAGGAGTCGTAGAAGCGCACGATGTTGGGATGCTGCAGTCCCTTCAGCATTTCCGCCTCCTCCTTGAAACGCTGCTGCTCTGCCTTGGTCAGCTTGCGATCCTGGGGTGAGACACACACACAGCCAGTTATGTGTGTGTGTGTGTGTGTGAGTGTGTAGGGGGGGAGAAGTGATACTACATGCACTGTGTATTTTTACTTGAAAGAGAATGGCCCTTGTCTACCCTGTTGGCATTGTAGCTAGACACAACAATGCAACCACCTGAAGTATGAACACCGAAGGGAGGATTTAGGGAAATATGTTATGGAAATGTTTCTATTTATTCCTCTCAGCATGATGAACTCTTGTGTATTACTAAGCAACCTACATTATGTATGTAACACCAACTTCCACTAGATGGCAGTAGATAGCAAGCTAGAGTTTGAGGACCAAGGAGACAACACCCAATCCAGCGCTCTAAAAAACACATTTCTGCTGCATCTGCCACACACAGTCTTTTCTCCAGTATGGCGGATATGAAGAGAGATGCTGCATAAATCCCATTCACTGGCACAGACAGCATCCCTTAGGAGCACGAGGCAGCCACAGACTAAACCCTTGGTTAGCAAGTTGTAAACAGACTTTTCAGACATAAGCCTCACTGCTGGTGCCTGGAAATACCTATGTGGTGCAGTTGGCTCTGCTGTATTAAAACGTTTTTAGTTTTTTATGTTTGTACATATTTATTTTATGCATTTCTACTTATATTTAACACATATCTGGAGTTGGTGGACATTTGGACAATAGGAACCTAAGTCTGCCTGTTAAACTTGTCTGTGCGACAGCTGTTGTCTTTTGTCTGTTTGTCTCTCATGACCACAGATAATAATGGACTTTTAACCTTTGTTGACCTTGTGACCTACCAATCTGGGACATTATTCAGTGTTACCGAACAGCAAAGAGAAAACATTGAGGACTACAAAATGTTAAAACAGCAGTCCTTCGTGACATGACCATGGTATAAAAACAACTAACAGCTGATGGCTTAATGCCACTTTATATTCCCAGAAACATTTTGACAACAACGTTTCTGCCTTAGCACCTGTGGAAGGTGTGAGACGGCAGCCATTGCAGTGTCTCCAACAGAAGGCACTAAAAATAGCCATCATAACAACGCTGACTTTCCATTGATCGATTCAAGTGATGCTGAGCTTGATGTTTACACAAAGCAGTCCAGTGAGGACTCGTCCTGCAAATGTAAATAATCTGATTTCCATGTTCTACATCTTCCTTGTTCCTAATAATTATTTCTCCAATAGATTGCTCTCTGTCTGTCTGTACAGGCTCAGTGTTACTTTCTGGAAGCACTGGTGAAGGCCATCTCTCTCCTGTGTTGAACAGACGTCACATCAATAAAAAGAATACAATGCATTGCCACAGTGACAGCTAAAAATAAGCTGCTTGGCCTAGGCCTTTCCTATTGCTGTTTAAACTTCATCTACCTCCTATTGTATGTATAGTGCTTGTGATGTGTCTGTGTGTATGTGTGTGTGTGTGAATATGTGTGTAGAGGGCATGCTGGCTCCCTCTATTATGCTGTATGCTATTATGCTTGTGACCACAATATAATAAAGTGCAAACTTTTTGAAAAGAGATGGCAGTTAAGAACATTTCCAGTGCATTAACTTTTGTGTTCTTAATTTACATCAACTACATCCTGTCTCTTTTTAACATATATGTACAGTGTATCAGTGTCACGTTTAACTGGAACACACTGATAAGACACCTGCACTCTTCTGTAGTCCTTGAACTTATCATGTTTCCTTCTGTACAGTTTCTCCCCCTTTGGGGCAGTTCTGGGAATGTTCAAGGCTTTTCGGCCCTTTAACAATGGTCTGTTGAATTGCTGGCATTGGGATGAGAGACAGGTTATGTCTTTGATCAATGTCCTCACTCCTTCTGCAGAATATAGACACAGTTAACTTTACTAATATGAAAATGTGATTTGCATATGTTTTCCATTTTGAACCATGTTGAATGGAATGGATGTGAAAACAGCCCTTCCATATAAACCAATATAGCTAAAGAACATTACTCCCAGTCAATCACCAGAGAGGCAAAAGGTCTCTACAGTCATGCTTCCATGAGGGGTTACCACAACAAAATCACGTTTTATGAGTGGGATCTTCAACAAGATTTCGCAGAGGATTCAGCTGCCCTAGTCCAAGTGTGTCATTCTCCAGTCTGACCTTTCTGTCAGATTGTGTGACAGATCACATGCATGTCTCTACTGTACATCTACACCTCCGGGACTCTGAACAGCGATCTCAACCATCAGAGCCTATTGGGTCACGGGTCATTTTTTCATGTCATTGATAACTGTCAAAGTTAGACAAACAAAATAAGTGTGAACTCTCTCTCTCTCTCTCTCTCTCTCTCTCTCTCTCTCTCTCTCTCTCTCTCTCACTCTCTCTCTCTGTGTCACACACACACACACACACACACACACACACAAAACAACTACAACAACATCTGCTCTCAAATGGAAAGGCGATAGTATCCTTAAAGTGCCACATGAATAAGTCAGAAGCCCCTCTCAATTTCTTGACACTGGTAAACACACCATAACTGCCACTGATAGATATTAAAAGGAAAGTAAAGCTCAGTGAGACTTAAGATGACGTAAGCGATACGATGTACAGTAATAAAGATGCTGTAGGTAATTAAGTATTAGCTGCTTCAGTACAGAGACCTCACACACAGAGGCAATTTAAATGGACAGGACTTGACCATCAGAAAAATGGGAAGGGGGGAGTGAAATAGTAACAAAGAAACAGAGGGAAAGGGTGAAGTGGGAAGGGGGTGGGGGGGGTGGGGGGGGCATGAGGCTATGAAAGGACTCTATTGTAACCAGTGGGTGTCTTTCTTCTTTTCTGAATTCTCTCCAAACCAATATGCTAGTTAGTAGAGTAACATGGAATGAAACCGGCTCGGCTGCTGAGCCAATTTCATCTAATGACTCAGAACTGTCAATGAGTACAGTTTATAAACACTTGGATGGTGGGAGCACCGCCTTTTTGGGCAGCCATCCAATTAATGGGAAATGCAGCTATTTAATTAAATATCTGGGCAATAACACAATCTATGTTTCACAATGTTCCCTCTGCAAATGTGTTCATGTTTTCTGTAAAAACAATATATGTATGCATAAATGTATAACATTTTGTCTCAGTAAACACCATTAGCTCTTAGGCTGAGTGCAGTCTACAAATCATCGTGGCACACATCTACAGTACATCAACAATTCAGAATAATTGTGAGGAATAGTGAAGTTGTGGGATAAAGTTGTTAGTCTATTGGTTAACATTCTGATCATTCAGATAATCCTGGTTGCATATCTTTATATTGAAGCCTTCACTGCAGTTTTATATTTATTTTTAACATACCAGAATAGGATGTGCCCGAGTGACCCATTGCAGACTGTTTTGGATCAGGCACCTTTCAGAGTAAAAGATCAAACATTGTCATGAGTGTGCTCGTAAAACACAAGTAGACAGAATGTGGTATACAAGGCATCTTGAGAAGGAAGGTGTGGGTAATATTATGTTGGCAGAGAAGATACCATGAGGGAGAGACACATGCTCCCTTTTATCATTAACATAATTTGTGATATATCATAACTATCATATACACTTTGCAGGCTTTCTTATCCTGGTCATATATGTTGCTTATATTTAATAGTAATATATACTTTATCTTAACATTGGAAGAGTAGTCCTCCTGACTTAACACCAATGGTCCCAGAGTAGTGTTGTGGAGAGGGGGTTATTCTTGGTGCAGGCAGTCGTGTGCATGCATGAGCAAGCAACCTTGTGGCACTCCAGTGAGGGACTAGTAAGTGTTTCAGTGCCTGGGAATGCAAGGTTGGATTAGATTAGATTACTGTAATCTATGGCAGCTCAGACTAACAAGATGGACTACTGGAAAAGGGCAGGGTCTTCACCTCAAGTTAGCAGCCTAGGCCAGAGGGCCAAGTTCACTGTATGTTGTGGACATTTGGAGTTATTAGCTGTTGTGTGCCCCTACTTCATTCAACCTTGCAGTAGAACTGATTTCTCACTCCACAGGTTAGTCAGAGTGCAGGGTAATGGTAGTCACAGATTAGAACATCGAAGGCTACACTTGGCCAGATGATGCAGAATGACTCTGATGTCTCTTGCACTGAGCTACTTTGCCAAGAGTGTGTTTTAAATCTTCTGTGAATCACTGATTGGAACTTCATTACCATTATGCTCATGTGGCCAACTCTTCAGCCTGAGGAGCTCCTCGGATCAATACTGCATTAAAATCTTAATTCAAATAATGTGGTTAACTTCATATTATGGCTGAGTCTTATATTGGTAATCTTACATTATCTGCCTATATGGTATGGTTGTGGATGTTGTATGTTGTAATAATATACATGACATGTTTATCATCTTTAACAACATGGCTTTGGAGTTCTGTGTTTATTATTTTAACTCATATCGAAACAAAATCACCTCTCCCCTTCAATGTCATAGGGGTTTCCCTCAGAAGCCCCGCCCCACACATTGGAAACGCATTGCGAAGGCTGGGATATTGTTGTTGTGTGCGGTGTTTGCCACTTTATTTGTGCTTCTGTGTAAAAGTACCGAATAATTTTTCTCAGCATGCACAGAGAACGGTAAGGTCATGAAGATATTTGGAACATTTAAAAAAAAGTGCATTAGCTTACAATCACTAACTATACCTTTAAGTGTTTCATACACACAGCTGTTTAGGAGGGGAGAGGCAGAGAAGAGTGTGAATGTAGAGGCAGGGAGGAGCACTCTGCATGGTGCAGGGGCATGTACAATCGCAAGTGGCATATACAAACACGTACTTTTACTTTTAAAAACATAAATTCTAATAATTTGATAATTAAATGTTATATTTGTGACATTTTAATTAGGTTAAACAATGAGAGCCAATGTTCTATGGTCAACAACCTATGGTGGCCTCTGGCCAGGCAGTTAGTAACATGTTGTAGTGGGCTATGGAGGATGTGCCCCCTGGGAGCCAGGCACTTCCCCCATTGAATGTGGGTCTAATCAATTCTGCTGTGTTGTAGTCAGGTTTTTCTTTCCCCTGCTCATTTTAATTACTAATCAATAGTATGTTGCTGGTTTGCCTGGCCTAACCCAACTGTTGTTTTGTAGTAAATACATTTAAATTACATGATCCTCTCTATACTGTACTTTAACTGTATTTTCTATAATTATATTTCCATGGTCTAGATGATAAAGCAAAAATAATCGTAAAACATTCCTAAAATGGCCTATATTTTATTCAAACATTGTCAATAGTAGACTATCATGTCAAGCTAACGGGTGTAACACAATAACGTTTCTTCCCGTGGGATAAGCCTTTGTGCTAATACTGTATATCCTTGACAAACATCATGGGTCCTGTTCTTTAAAATGCATAGCCTAGCCCAATGTGAATACCTATCATTGGAGGAATATGGCTCCTGTCTGCATCCATGAATACTTCACAAAGGGTTCTTGCTGTTTCTATGAAACCACCTTAAATCATCTCTGTTGTGGCATCGTGATATTGTTAAGGGCTGCTGTGATTCAGAGCTCAAAGCTGCTGTTCATTATAAACTGGCCATATTGAAATACAGTGTTGGTTCTGGCCGTGTCATTTATGTAAGCCTGCACTGACTCGGATCGGACATCTGTGCCCAGACACCCTCATCTCCAGCCCCACCCCCTCTGGCTGTGCTGCGGTGTTGGGTATTGTTGTGTCAGCCTCTGGGTGGAGTTGTGCTGTGCCAGTCTGGGAGGACTGGGTTGAGCCAGTTGGGCTTCTGCCGCCCGGGTTATGCTGTCTGTGCAGGGTTTTTGTTCTGACCTGACAGGCACCCACTGTAATTAACTCCCCGGATCACTCTGTATACTCACTCACCCAGACAAAGAGACATGGTGGGGGTCGGGAGAGGCTGGGGCAGCAGGAGGGTGAGACAAGGGCCGAGAGAGAGAGAGAGAGGGAGAGGGAGAGGGAGGGGGAGGGGGAGAGAGAGAGAGAGAGACAGAGAGAGAGAGAGAGAGGGGGGGGGG
>JAODUG010004086.1:0-10820 GCA_027564795.1 Aphredoderus sayanus
TTTGTGTTTCTCTCTCTCTCTCTCTCTCTCTCTCTCTCTCTCTCTCTCTCTCTCTCTCTCTCTCTCTCTCTCTCTCTGTCATCCACACACACAAACACAGAAAGCTCCCCTTTGGCTCATTGTAATAGCCACTCGTGTTCTGGCTACCCAGCTCCAGATGTCAACACCCCTGCGGTCCTACAAAGATGAATTGACACCCACACACACACACGCACACACTCACACACACACAAACATAAACACACATCAGGTCCACAGAGCTTTGATAGTTTCCCTCTACATGCCAGTTCACAAACTCACACACGGTTTAACCCCTGCAGCATGCACACATGCACAAACACACAGGAGCATGTCATGATCTTTCAATGTCAAACAGCAATCACATATGGATATCATTTGGGATTCTCTGTGTCCTTACCTTGTTGTGTATATAAAAGCACGTAATAACTTACTCTTTGTCCCTCCTTTTATCCATTAATTTCTACCTTTTTATTAATTGTTTTAGTGATTTATCTTATCTTTTTTATTTTGAAATATAGTTTAACATTTCTAAGAGATAAACTGACTCATCATGTGTATGCATGCCGACACTCATTTACAAATTTTTCACGTGTGTGTCTGTGTGTCTTCAGGGCCCTGTTTATGTACGATGGAGTCAGCAATAAACTTAAACTGGCAGATTCAGGAGGTAAGGCAGATTGGCTCTTAGGATGGATTCAAGTGCTTTAATATTTCTACTGTAATGAAAGCTTACCCATTAATAGAATAACAGAATTCAGTAAATGTTTTTTCAATTTAACTTTTCTGCTACCTCATATGTACATATTAAAGTAATAATTTATATGTAATTTTAATTATTAAAGTTTTAGTTAGAATTGAAACTATTTTGAAACTATCACTCTGTATTTGCTACTATCCTTACACCCATTCCTGATCTTCTCTTGTGTTTTCTACAGCTGGAGGGGTGGCAGAGCTGGCAGGAAAGCTTCAGATCTCCAAGCCCCAGTATGGTCTGTGCAGCGTGGGGTCTGTGGCATCAGGTGGACCCCAGATCGCTATGGTCATCTGGGTAAGTGACAGCAACACAGTGGCAGTCCTTTTAAAACATGGCTGTATCATTCTTATGAATCATACATGCAAACACTAAATACATGTTCTTGTGTGGCATGCACATTAAAATATGTATATTCACATACACACACACGCGCACGCACACGTACACAGACACACAGAAGCACATACAGTACACACAGACGCTTCGACTAAGGCTTTTGAAGCATATGTGTCTCAGTGCTTCTGTGTTTGTCTTCAGGTTGGCCAGGATGTGGATGAATACCGCAGGACGGAATGTGCCAGCCACGTGCCAGCCATCAAGAGCTTCTTCAAGGTACAACCATGTGCAATGGTTTTTATATGGATTTGTGTTGTCAAGCAGTATGGTTTGGTGGCTATCCTTCATAGTATGGCGGCTACCATTCAGTGTTTTGTAAAAGAAAAACATAGAGCACATCAAAAGTACAGCAGCAGAAAAGTTTGTTTAAATATTTTCTTAATAATTTCACACAGACAGTCACAGAACATTACAGCCATATACAGAGCCTGCACAAATTACTACTACAAGGCATTAACATTGACTCCTCTCCACGGTTTACTCTCCTCGCCTCTTCTCCTCTGTTCCTTCCTCTGTATCTCTTTTTGTTGTGCTCCATAAGCACTCTATATTTACACACACTAGTTTACCTTCAATTGTTTGGTTAACTTCCTGTGCTCAGTCGACTTCCTGTGCTGTCGGTTTGCTTGTTTTGTGTATGGTCTGTCAGTCTATTACCAAGGTGCGGATGGAAAACAGGGTACTCTTGAAGCACTATTGTTTGTGGTCAATAATTAAAAAAATACAGGCTGCAAGTCATGATCAGTAGAGGTACTGTAGGAAGTGGAGAATGAAAAGGCCCCATTGAAGAGGAGACAGGCAGCAATAGGGCACACACACTTGAATTCCAGTGTCTGTGCACCTTTATGGGCGATGACTGGCCGGTTACATAGCCGGTTATACCCAATCATATTTACATGGAAGCTGCATGCATACAGTATGTGTCGCATTGACTTCAGGTTCATGAACTCAATCTGGAATTCACATGTTTATTGTTGGTGGGAATATACACAATTACTAAGGCATTTCCGATTGCTGCGAATGAGTGTAACACGAGCAGCAACACAATTCAGATTAGACAGAATGACTGTCACACAAGGAGGACAGCAAGAATTTGTACAACCATTGATGCTACAGTGCAGAATCTGGGTCAGACGCATTGCAGAACTTACATTTATTTAATTGTATTAATTTTATATATTTAATTGATGCTAATTGCATGTTTAAAATCCCAGTTTCGATTTGAAAACAATTGATACAGTAGTTCAGTCATTTCTATCTAGTGGTTTGACAGTTGCTCCCAAGCTTCTATCATCTTACTAGTTGTATCAGTGTCCCCCTCATCCCCTTTCTGTTCCTCTAAAACGGTGTTTATTCAGCATTTACATTCACTGGGAAAACTTCACAGTTCTCAGTTTGTTCAGCCTATGGCCTGACATCTGCATTTACTAACTTCCATATTAAGGCATCACCCAGTCAACAGAAGTACTGTATCTGTGGAATGTTTTTTTTAATAAATTTTTTTGTAGTGATTGTCAGGAAATGGGCTCATGCATTTCACAGTCTGAAATCCCCCCTAAACGTCATATGACAATGTTGTGTGAGAAATATTGTTAAAATGGAACGCGTGCATGCTCTTGTTGGTATTTGCGTGTGCGCGCGCGTTTCTGTGTGTGTGGTTGTGTGTTAGAGAGTAACTGGCAGCAAATTGTTTTGCTATTCCACTTTGACATGATCAAAAAGGCATAGGGTGAAGAGAATCCCACTTTGCTTACGTGAGCTGTAGCCCTCCTGTTGTCCTCGGGTTTCAAACGCAAACCTTGTTGCACATCATACAGTATGTATGATGGGCACTGCTGGCACAACAAGGTTTGCAAGGTAGTCTGTATAAACTGTAGAATTAGAATTGGTGCCTTCTATCTGCCACAAAGAGGTAGTGCATTGGGCCAGTTTGACCCAGAGGACAACAGGATGGTTAAGAGATCTCTATTCTCTAACATTAGAAGGCACAGCCACACTTGTACAGCAAGTCCCATGTCATGACACACAACACATGATAACCCCACGATCTTCAGCTCATATTTTTTGTATGGAAAAGCAAAAGGATCACAGATTTATTTCCTGCATGTATTTGACACAGCCTTGTGGTAGCTGGGATTATAAATCATGAACAAATAATGAACAAAGTTCTTTTCTAAGTGTTTTTGATGTTTGTTGTATTTGTCAGTGCCAGTACAAGTGTTAGTTTTACTGTTTTAAACTGATATGAAACACATTCTGTTCTGAAATCAAGGCCACACATATGGGTTACATTAACAGAAATATTCTTACACAGGGACTATACATTACACAGCTAACCTGGTTTATGTACTCTTATTGACCCATTAATACTCACAGTCACAACAATTCCTGATTCTGTTTAGGTCCCACTGCTTTGTTGCACATGAATCAGCCTTTCCTCTCACAGGCGTCAAAGGTAAAATGTGCAACACCCAAAACATTTATTTGCTTCCCAACCAAGCAATGACTAGAGAAAGCTTGTAAAAAAGAGTACTGATGTCATGCCAGTCAGCGAAACCACCTGGAAATAATGATTAATCTTTAATAAATGTTTGCTCCGTACTTACAGAGCTTCTTTGTTATATAGTTTTTGGCAGATACAGAGGATGCATTCCGTGCCCCACAGATCATTTGATAGTATTGTTTAAAAACCAGTAACAGAAAGGAATATTACTTACAACCCTTTACCAAAATTGCAATTTAATCTGCAAATATTTTATTGGATGAATATAATTATTCACCTACTGTCTACTGTAGCCCCACTTAATCTTGTCTGTTTAATTAGAAGTAGTGTTACTATAACGATGTATAATTGTGTGCCCCCTTGTGGTGGAAATACAAAACTGAAAGTGCCGTGTTACACAATCTTACTTGACTCTCTTTTGGCCTACCACTCCCATGGCTTTCATACTTACGTTGATTGATGAGAACTAAATGAAAACGCAGCTTATTATTGGTTTTATCCAGTGGATTTAGATTTAATCTCTGGGTTCATTAAAAAAGGTGAAAAATGACAATGAATCAGTGTAAGACAGCGCTTCCTTCCTTCCTCCTTTCCTTCTTTCCTTCCTTCCTCCTCCCTGTCTTTCTTCCTTCCTTCTATCCTAGTCTGTCTGCCTAGTTACAGTACCTCCGCATGCGTGTCCCAGCTGGCAGTGTGAGGCTTGTCACAAGGCGTGTGTTTCATGCTGTACTACTTTTCCAGTAGTTATTTTCTGAAGCCTGCAATGTGAACAGAATGCAGATGGTCCCCTTGTTGTAGTAGTGCAATAATGAAATAATAATGTTGAGTCAGGAAAATACAGTATGAGTAGTTACAATGAAAATGTATTTGTCCTTTGTTATGTCCTATTTGCATTGTTGAAGGAGGACCTATTTATTTTGTCTATTTCTGTTAATTTAATATTTATTTCAATAAGTGTGTCAACTACAAGCACACCTTTATTTGTTGACATGACAACCTGGCACCTGGGGAGAAAAAAAGAGGAGGTCTTTTGAGGTGCAGGGGTTTTACATTGACACAGAGAACAGCAGCTTGGTCGGACGTCTTAATACTGCCCTGGAGCTGTTGTGTTGCACAGACCTGTCATCTCATTACTAAAGAGAGACACTTAGGAGAAAGATGGGTGCCAACATCATGTTAAGGACAAGCCTCCAACACACCCTCCTGTCACTTTTCCTCACTTCCAAAAACATAATTGAGGACAGTTTAATCTCAATGAGACTTCATTCAAAAGGATGTGAAGACAGTTAGTTAGACAGTTTGATAAGAGGATGCACTGAACACAAATATGTAAAGAGGCAACAGTGATTTACATGCGGCAAAAACAAGAAATGTAGGTCAACTTGCTGTGAGCACAGTATACTGTCTGCTTTCCACCTTGCTCTCCTTCCTTCCCCAGTGCACCTCACCACAGTTTATTTTGCAGTGGTTTACCTATATATAGTATATGATATCGGAGGATGGATATTATCAACAAATATTTAGACATAATATCCATATCAGTGTCCTGTATATTCTGACCAGTATATTTACATACAGTAAATGCTGTTGAAAAACAGTATGCTTTGTGCAGCAAAACAATAGGTGCTTTATAGGAAGAAGAACACCAAATCTTACTGGTTACACCAGTCACACTTGTCTTTGATAGCCATCAATGCTAATCTGTGTTTTTCATGTATTTCATGTCATATCGACTCATTAACACAGTGCAGATGATGTTTAGGTACATTACTGCATTGACCTGTACATTTGTACATGTAAAGCTGTTGAATGTGTGGCCCACTGTCAACATCAGTGCTGTGGTTTCATTTAGGAGGAGCTATTCCTTCCATCAGCAGCCCTGGGCTTATTGGACTGGATGTGCTGTCTATGGAACAATTTATATACTTGCCAGTGTGGACACACACAATCAAGCACGTAGACCATTTGACTATATAAGAACTAGAAACAACCACTCCATTTTGGCCATTGTCATTCATTGATGCAACTTCTTGCCTCGATGAATCATATTTCTAAAGGGGACGTCGGCCTGCTGTGATGCATTTTCCGTCATGTACTGTACAGTATATCTCACCGCAAGAGATTTCAGCATTGAGAGTTCAAGCATGCAGGGCAGCAAATAAGAGTTAGACACACAAACAAACACATGCGTGTATTTGCACGTCGCAACAGACCTCTCACATGTATCCGTCCTGCAGGAAGAGCAGTGGCACATTCTGTTCTTTTCTTCGGTGTTTTCACCCAGGCGTGTTGTTGGTTGTTTTTGAGCAGAGTGGTTGTTTGTGAATGCTGCTGGGATTGAGCAATTGTGTGTTGTTCATGTGCACCCTTTCAATCCTTGTTCTTTTTACACTCCCAAGCCCCTCTAAATCTCCCCAAATCAATCTACAGTACGTACAAACCAACGCATTCCAGGCCTGTGGCCGAAACCAGTGTGTATTTTTGTTTTTCTTCATTTCCTTATATGAAGCAACTGCTTGGCTCCATATCTCCATGCCCCAGGTCGGCCAAGAGAAAGCCACAATGACAGTGTGTGACTGTGTATGTTTGTGTACATCTGTATATTGTCAATCTACACAAGGGTTGCTCAAATGTCCTATGTGCTGTATCATATATAGTGGCTGTCATACACATCTCACGCTTCAACATGATTTCATGATTCATGGTCATGAATCAACTATAGTTTTGATCATATGACCAAAAACCTGCTATATTACACTTAGAGATATCGAGAAAACAATAATTCTGTTAATTTATGCCTCTGGGTCTGCCTCTTCCCGTCTGTTTTTATTGATTGGCCCAGTTATGTGTTATGTGGGTATCTGCAAACATACACTCTTTGTATTCTGTGCATTAGGAGGTCAATGTATTCATCAGTGCAGAGAAAGCCGATGATGTGACAGAGGAGAGGGTGGGAGCCGAACTCACTAAGGTGCAGGCCCGCGCCCCAGCAGAGCGGATCAGGAGGAGCTCCAAGTCTGTGGAAAAGGAGGAGACAGTGGTAAGTTATGAGTTAGCTGTTAGTGTTATCAATCATACTGTAGCAAATATGATTTCTGTAGTTATGTTTACCGGCATGTCATGTTATTACTAGGGCTTCCTATGTGATGTGTGTGTGTGTGTGTGTGTGTGTGTGTGTGTGTGTGTGTGTGTGTGTGTGTGTGTGTGTGGATGGACACATCCTATCCAGGATTCTCCTATTTTAACCACCCTGTTGTCTTCCGGGTCAAACTAACCCAAATCACTAGCGCTTTGTGGCAGATAGAAGACACTAAACCTAATTCTACAGCTTACACACACATATGATGTGCACTGCTTCCACACCAAGGTGTGAGTTTGAAACCTGAGGACAATTTTTTTTTTTTTATTGTAATAAATTTAGTTGTAGTCACTGTCAATTGTACTGAATAAAGACGAATAAATTACCAAATTTGTATTTATTTTTTATACATGTGATAACATACCTCTGTCCACAAGATGGAGACAGAGGTTCAGACCTTAGAATAAAATCTGTTAAAGCTCCTTCACACGTGTTTCAGCAGTAGTTGAGATGTGAAAATATGTGTGGCTGACTTTGCACCTCTGTCCCTTTTTAGGGAACAAATTATAGAAAAACCAACGCTGCATTGGAGATGAGAAAAATCAACCGGGACTCCTTCTGGGCCCGTGCAGAGGTACACATGGACCCCAGCTATGGTTGTGAAACAGTTCTATACTGTGCACTCTGACTGGAAGAGATCATTCTTCTCTTCCTCCCCTCTTTCTCTAGCGTGAGGAAGAAGAGAGGAAAGAGCAGGAGAGGAGACGAGCAATAGAGGAGCAGCGGCGTCTTGAGAAGGAGAGAATTATGAAGGAACGGAGGGAGGCTGAGGAGAGGGACAGAAAGATGAATGAGAAACTTCAGATGATTGAGGAGCAGAGGTAGGAGTAATGGTTTCTCCTTGTTTCACATAAAAATTAAATAAAATAAATAGTGGTGCCCTCTAGTGGCCTTATGCCAGTGCTGGGATGTTACTAATCAGGATTGATTAAGTCTACATAAAGATATACAACATCCGTCTGACAGGAGAAAACAGGCAGAGCAGGATGAGGAGCTGCGCAGACGGGAAAAGTCCAGATGGGTGAGTATTGTGTGTGTGTGTGTGTGTGTGTGTGTGCGTGTGTGTGTGTGTGTGTGTGTGTGTGTTTTGTTGAGTTTTTGTCTGTATCTGTCTCTGTCTTGCTGTGGGTGTATTTGTTGTACATTTGAATCTGTTGCATGTCCACACAAACAGGAGCTGGAACAAAGAGAACACGAGGAGGACATGAGGGCTCGTCTGAGAAGGAGTGAATCCATCGAGAAAGCAGCGGTAAGTTATTGTAATATATATCATTACAGGGGGCTGGGTAGACTAGTGGTGTGGGTGTCCAGCTGCCACAGCAAAAAGCCGTGGTTCAGGATCAACTGTGAGCATCCTTGAGTAAGCTGCATAACCCCCTACCAGCTCTTTAAAGGTATAGTCCGTTATTCTGGAGAAAGCTTGTTGATATTTGAACTCAGTCAAAACATAAGCACATCCCCTTTCAATGACATATTGTGCTCTCTCAGAAGCTCCACCACACACATTGGAAGCTCATAGACTAGGATGTTGTTGTGTGCAGTCTGCACCACTTTGTTTGTGTTCCAATTTACGAAACCAGGGCTGGGTAGAAGTATACTGGATAGTTTTTTCAGCACGCACAGAGAATGGTAAGCTCCCTGAGCGAGGAGATATTTGGTGAATTTAACAAAAACTGTGTTAAAGTAGCTTACAATCGCTTACTATACCTTTTAATACATTTAACGTAATTGCAGACTAAAAACTGTGAGTGGCTTTGGGTAAAATATTAAATTACTTTATATGACAGTAGAAGGATTTGTACACGTTTAATATACAAAAAAACAAAAATCTTTATATTGAGAACAGCATAATTTAATTATTATATTATATACAGTACATTAGATATATTTATAGTACTTTGTCTTGATTCCAGCCCCAACCCATTAACCTGTAGTTCCTCTTGTAACCTGTAGGAGGCAGCAGCGTTGGTGTCCCAGCGTTCCATGAACCCTCGGGAGTTCTTCCGACAGCTTTCCTCATCATCGCTAAGTCCTACTAGCCCGGGGTCTTCTCGTACAGGTGCACTGTGTGTGTGTGTGTGTTGGTGAAAGACATACTGTGTAGAGATAAAAAGTAATGCATCCTCTTTATGATATTTGTTTAATGGACAAATGCTTCCCTCTCCCTAGCCAAATCTCCATTCCGGCGGTACCAGCGCAGCCTGACAGATACGGCCTTCATCTTCTCCAGGCCAGACGACAGCACTGCCATTTCTCCTCGCAGCCCCCCGTTGACGTCCCCTTTCTCCCGCACCCCAACCTCCCCCATATTCCGCGCCACTTCCCCTCCCGCCAGCCCCAGTTTCTGTCCCATCGCCTCCCCTCCGAGGCAACGGGCCCCGCTGCTGTCCCCAGCCCCTGTCTCAGCTCTCGCCAGCCAACCGGCGACCAGCCCTCACGTTCAGGACCCCGTCGGGCGGCCCAGGACTCCGTCGCCCACGCCGCCCTCCGCCCCTCCTGCCTCCCCTAGTCACCTAGCCTCCGCCGTGCCCAGCTTCCCGCAGAGCCAGCCAGATGGCGCCCTGCCACCCTCTCCCGCAATGACCCCACCGCAGCTGGAGCAGGCTTCCATGGCCTTTGAGGCCAGTCAGCTTCCACAAGTCCCTACAGCTCCCCTTCCTGAGAGCCCACTAAACACAGGTGGGGTGCCACACACACATTTGTATTTCTGTGGTATGTTAGCATATTGTTTAATATCAGTATGTGAGATATGAGCTTTTAAATTAATATTTCTAATTCCAACCCAATCGTAGTCCACTGTTTAGACCACACAATTAGAATGCATGATGGTATTAGGATTTGACTGAACCACCTTCTTGTTTTTTTTCGGTAGTATCCCATACTGCAATACCAGTGTTCCAAAAAAAGAAACTCACACAGCTGAATGCTCATTTGCTGGTACTCTCTGCTTCTAGGAGAGCTCTTAGGCTTTGTGTTTCAAATATAAACAGTGAACATTGTTCCTCCCTTGTCTTGTTTTGTTTTACACTGGCTAAGTCTGCACATTCGGCCATCTCTGCAAGGTGCTCATGTACTCATAGCCTCTCTCTTCTACCCCCCAAAACACACAGCCGATATGCACACTGAGCTGGTCTCAGCCAAGAACTACATAGCACAGGCTGTGTTGGTGGAAGAAGATGAGGCAGATATTGTTGAGGAGAATGAAGCACAAGCAGAACCAGGACCAGAACCAGACCCCAGCCTAGCCACCACAAAGTATATTCAGGTTATTGAGGAGATGGAAGAGGAGGACACCGAACAGCTTGTGGAGCCGGTGCAAGAAGAAGAAAAAGAAGATGCAGAGAATGATGGACTGGAGAACGACCAGTCAGTTTTCAGCCAGGCAGCTGTTGAGCCAGTCACAGCTCAGCTTTCAGAAGAGGAGGAGGAGTCAACAGTGAAAGGTAGAGCACTTGTTGATAAAGTGACTCAGATTCTAATGTAATTTGACAATAGGACACAGTTAGTACTGCAGTGTTGGATGTTGCAGTCTTATGTATTATTATTTCAGATGCCAATGCTATTTGTCAGCACATAAAACAAGAGACTGTGGTCGTGACAACCAATGGCATCACCAACACCGAAGGCATACCGAAACTGAACGGCATAGGTAGTACAGGATAATGTTATAGAATAAAATAAAAGTTATTTGCTTTTGCAAATTTTACATTGTACTAAATTATTTCAAACCTGTTTGCCAGAACGATCTTTGAGTCCATCTGACACAGAACTCAGCAGTCCAGAGTTAGTGGTGTGCTACAGTCTGCACAGCACAGCTGAGGAAGATTACGTTGCTGGGGATGAGGACCAGGAGATCTCAGAAAACGGAGAAGAGGTAAAGAGTAGCACATCATCATGCATTACAGAAAACAGACCCATTTTAGAAATTGAGAAGGCACTGTCCAGCCTATTTTTCACCTTCACATTCGTCAATTGTTATAATCAAATGATCATGTATTTACCATAGA
>JAODUG010004088.1:0-10819 GCA_027564795.1 Aphredoderus sayanus
CAATAGTGCCAATGGTCCTGTGCTAAAAAGCATGCATAATGAGTGAATTTACACGTCTGTGCATAACTGTACATAAGGCGTATTGTGTATACTGTACAAACAAAAAATAATAATAATAGTGTCCATTGGCATAGTGCCAAAGATGTGGCAGGTCTAAAATTAGATAGACAGTAGGCATCCATTTAAGTAAAAGGAAGTATCTACGTCTTCATCCTGTGACCATTACATCTTCACCCTCAGCATGGCAGAGCACTGTGCTTCTCCTAGATCATTGACAGCTCTGCACTTGTAAATCCCAGTGTCTGATTGCCCCAGGTCAGCAAGAACCAGGGAACAGAGGCCATCATCATTATGCTCCATTTTCACCCTGGATGATTTCACAACCGGCTCTTCATTCCAAAGCCACTCCACCTTGGGCTCAGGGTAGCCTATAAAATATATTGCTACTGTAAGCATAGTAAAACACTGCAATTTATGATCAAAGGCTTCATCTTTGGATAAAATGTGACTCGTTGGCTATCCTGTTGAAATCATTGAATACCAGCTTGTGAAGGTTTGGGCTAACCTGGATATTTAAATGAGGCTAGTTTTTAATCACAATGTGCTTGAAAAAGGTTCAGTACAGTACAGGTGAGGCTATTCTACGATCACAGCCTTTTACCCTCAGTATAAAATGTTTTCACTTGGCTTAATGTGAAGTGACAGGGTAGTGTTACAAGGGTGAGTTACAGTTAAAAGCTCTGTCATCTTACCGTGGACTTGACACGTTAGTCTAGCCGTAGCTCCGTCAGGCAAGACGGTGTCCTTGAGAGTCTGCTGGAAGCGAGGCTCACTCTGGAGCTGCAGGTCCAGGGACTGGATGGCCTCCTTTGCGTCTTTGCTCCAGCTATGCTCTAGCAGAGGTTGTCAAGGAGAGCTGGTGCTTTACGCGTCCTACTGTACAAGGCTATGTGACAAAGTGACTAGAGCTTGTACAAAGCTCACCTACCATCTGTAGGAATGCCAGGTGAGCCTGGTCTGCTGGAGAAGTGAGACATTCTCTGTAGTGCCAGAACTGCCTTGCCCGTTTTCTAGTTGAAGTGCAAATGTCAATGTAAGACGCATTGCTGAAACATATGTTTATAATAGGAAGTATGGATACATTTAGACTCAGTTCTGTACTATCACCCAGTTTCTGCCAGCGCTATATTCTGAGTAAAGAGTACAAAGTAAACACGGAGAGGCTGTGGGACAAGGGGCAGTTGTGCTCCAAGTTACAAAGCAATTTTCATCAGTTACTTTAAGAGCATTGCATTTGGGACCACTGGCCAATACTGGAGTAAAATGTATCATTGTATTGGGAAGCACTCCAAATGTAAAGTCCAAGTGACATCAAAGCATGTTGATTTTATGATTACTTCAGCTCTACAGAATGGATGTTTTAAGCCTACAATAATGATTGGCCAGACTTTATACTGGCCAATGTTCAGAAGGTGTGCTTTACCTTCCACTTGCGTCTGGCCAGAAAGCGTTTCATCTTGTCTTTTCTCAGGGACTTTGAATGCCTGTGACACAGAGAGGTAAAGGAGACCATCCAGGGGTGGGAAAGGGCCCCATCACATGACAGTCTGCACCTTAAGTAGACAAGAGGAAGAGGGTTTAAGAAGTGACTATATGAAACTACCCATCGCAAACATTCAGTGTTTGAGATAATACAAAGGTAATGCATCTGAGAAGTCAGACAAAACCATAAAACAAAAAAACTCCCCATATCACATGCTCAATACAACACATGTACCAATTGCCCAGTTATTTATTAAAAAACAGGATAAGGTCCAACCTCCGGTTTTTCTTCAGCAGGGAGCTTATGAAATCCTTGGCTTTGTCTGAAATATCTTCAAAGGTTTCTGGGTCAAACTCGTAGGAAGCAGCAGTAACAAGGGCCAGTGTTTCAGCATCACCATTTCCCTGAAAGGGACTCTCGCCACTTAGTCTGGGGTAACAAGAAATAGTTATCATTTCTCAGAAAGTAGTTGATTTGCAATGGCAATTTAATGCCAGCAGGTGGGGTAAACTACTGAATGTTTCTTTGGACTGTTGATGGTGGCAGTGTAACAGACATTAAAATTTTACCAATAAATGTAGTGTGTAAGGTGTAAATGCATATTTTTATGTGATAATGCATTACAGTATTTAAGTTTTACAATTAGACCTGTAGGTGAACTTACAAGATATAACAAATTACACCAATGCTCCACATGTCAGTCTCCACACCCACAGGTTCAAATTGAATCACCTCAGGGGCAACAAACTCTGGTGTCCCATGCATGACTGTAAGTGTCTTTCCAGGCTCTTAAAAAAAAAAAAAAAAAAGGAATTACAATTAACTTGATGAAAAATTATAAAACATCTACCACAACCACCAAAAATGCAGGCAAAGCTACGTAGCATCCAATGAAAAGATTTACATTTAACCCTCCTGTTGTCCCCTGGGTCAAACTGACCCAATGCACTAGCTCTTTGTGGCAGATAGAAGGCACCAATCCCAATTATACAGCTTATACAGACATGAAGTGCGCTGCTGGCACAACAAGGTGTGTTTGAAACAACAGGAAGGTTAAATGGCGCACACAAAAAAACAAATACTGTACATAAAGTTAAATAAAGATACACCAGTGACTATAAAGAGAACCACACGATCATTCACAATCAGGTGACGCCACCTATATTATAAGAGGCTCAATACTATATTATGAGGCCAAGATGAGGGTTAAACATTTCTCTCCACGCTAGTACAGGAAAACTACTCAGTATTTACATTGCTGTAGGTGTCATTATTTGACATGTTCTTCTATTGGGAATATGGACAAGGGAATGGGAAAATACATCAAAATATTAAAAGGAAACTAAAACTCACGTGGCCACTTTCCCCAACAAGCATTTTAAGAGACACATGGGACTTAAATGAAGGACTCATGTAATTCATATTCATGAGTTTCATTTTACACTAGGCAGCATAGAGGGGAAATGCAGAATAAAGTACTCCTTTGCCTACGTCACCCACACAGTACAACCACCCTTCTGCTCCTGTCAATTTAAACAGCAAACTCACCCAGCTTACTAGCCAAGCCAAAGTCTATGATCTTGATCCGTGTTCCAGTAGTGTCCACACAAACAATGTTCTCCGGTTTGAGGTCCAGATGGACAATGTTTTGCTTGTGAACATACTGCATGCCCTCCAGGATCTGCTTCATGTAGCGGGCACTGGTGGGCTCTGTGTGCTCAAAGCTGTCATCCACAATGCGTGCAAAGAGCTCACCACCAGCAATGCTGGACAAAGAGTCAATAGTTTAGGCAAAGTGTGATCATGTAATGGGGCAAACAAACTCATCACAAAACCACAATGTACCATTTAATGCTATGCTCCATGATTTGGGTTTGCATTTTACCCTTGTAGTTAAGGTATAGCAAGTCATTTGAGAATGTTTGCTAAATTCAAACCCAATGCCACAGGGTGCTCCTTCAGAAGCTCTGCCCCACACATTGAATTGCCTTGAAAAGGCGAGGCTGTTATGTGCAGTCTGCACCAATTTGTGTTCCTATTTACAGAGTCAGGGCTGTGTAGAAGTACTTTATTTTCCCCACCCAGGATGCACAGAAAAGTAAGCTAGCAGAAAATTGAGAGTTTGACAAAATGTGCATTAGCTTATAATACCTAAACATTTGGGTCAACTCAATGAGCGGGAGAACATATTGATCTGGAGGTGCTACAATGACAGTACAGTGATGTATAGACCTCTAGAGATACTTACAACTCCATCACCATGACGATTTCAGATTGGGTGTCATAGGCAGCCAGGCACTGGACCAGCTTAGGATGGTGCAGATAGTTCATTATTTCAATTTCCTTGCGGGCTGCCACCTTGTCCTTTGTGCTACGAGCACGGTAGAACTTTCCGGCACACTGCTGACCCGTTTCCTTGTGGGAGAGGCGGAACACCTGGCCAAACCTACCTCTACAACATTGTTGAAGTGCATGTTTTCAGTCATATAAAGCACTCGCAGTACAAGCAGGCTCCTTTCAGCACAGCTTGAGAAGTGAAATTCATTTTAATTCATTAGAGATAAAACTTAGAGAAATTAAAAAACGGAATATTTCATAATAAATAGAAACTCATACTTACGCCCCCAATCTTTCATGCACATTGTAGTGGTCCTTGACTTTATGAGTTGTGTCAATGACCACAGTTTCATAAAACTCTGGATCTGCTCTCAGTTTTCCTTAAAAGGAGAGAGTAGGGAGAAGTTAAACACTCGTGATTCTGGCACACTGAAGAAAGAAAAAAAAAAGAAGGAAAATAAAGGCAGCCATTTACTAACTTGAAACCACCATCTTCACACAGCTGGACTCTTGACTCGGTTTGCTGACACCTGCAGCGTTGTAGGCCCTGACACGGAAGCGGTACTCCCTCTGGGGCTCCAAGCCGGAGCAGAGGTGATAGGAAGTGCTTTTACAGCAGGTAGTCACCTCGGTCCAGCTGCCAGGCTCGCCCAGACCCACCTGCGTCACTTCCACTATGTAGCCCAAGACGGCTGAGCCACCGTCGTAGCTGGGACCCGTCCAAGAGAGAACCAGGGAATTTGTGGACAGGTGGGAGACGACAGGCTGGGAAGCTGGCGGGTCAGGACAGTCTGAAAATGTACGACTAAGTTGGACACTTTCTGTGGCATCGGAGGCAAATCCTGTTTGTTCCACCTCCTGGCAAAACTTGGATGGATTTCATACAACAATACAATGGCCTGTTTAAATACAGTATTTTGCAAGTGTGGAGTATTATCAAGTATTAATGCTGTTGTAGGTACAGTAGCATTTGAGAGTTGCAATGAGAGATAAAAAAAATATAATGAGATTTTGTAAGTCAACAACCCAAAAAATATATATAAACCTCCGCTCCCTCCTTCTGGAGCCTGTTGGTCTGTTGTTGCAAAGCCCATTGACAAACCTGTTGTAGTGGTGTGTGCTCATTTATGTGACTGACAGGCAAGGTACAATAGTCAGATCCTTCTCTGGCTAAGTCAAAATTGGGGGCTATCGACCAGAACAGATAGTCTCACAGAGCATTTCACTCACTGATCTGACAGATGTCTGACATTTCTAACAGATTCCACTACATATGCCTCTAAAAATCGTACCTATAACACCAGTAATAAGTAGAATATACATTATAACTGAAAACGTGATATATTAGTTACCCAATTTAAAACTCACCTATGACACTGAGAGAGATTGTATGCCGGGCAGAGCCCTTTCGATTTCTTACAACAAGTGTGTAAGAGCCTGTGTCAGCCTGACAAGCATTAGAAATAGCAACACTGCTTTCAGTCCCGCAGCTCGTGACACAGGTACGAGGCCCACCAGTTATTACCTGAAAGATGACAAAAGCAAAACAAAGTCCTTAAAGGGCTACAATACAATGTTTATCACAATACCTCATCTCACTACTGCTATGAAAGGGAAGTGACTCATATCCACATTAATGCAACTCTGACTGCATTCATCTCACCTTCTCTCTGTTGTGAATCCAGCAACAAGCCACGGGAAGGCAGCTGCTACTAAATACACAATGCAGTGTGGCCTGCTGTCCCACACGCACTTGTACCTGATCTGGTGTGTCCACAAACTTCACTAGGGGTTCTGAGGAAGGGATAATAGTGCTACTTTCTTTCCTTTCAGTTTTTTGTGAAAAGCATTGCAATTGCTCAAACATACAACTGGTAGCTTTACTCTCACCTTTGCATGACAAATCAGTTGTTTGAGAACTGGCATCTGTGAAACGTTATATGGAATTTAAAATTGTATTCAACCAATCACATGAAAGCAGCCATTTTGGTTGGAATGAGAAAGAAGTAATAATCAAATGGGAATCAGCTGATAGATTAGACCCTTAACTGAATTCTAACAATTTGTTGGATGCTATTTCCATTATACAAAATGTTGTGACATTATATGTTCAAACCAAACTGTTTAAATTACCCTTGCAAGCGTGTAAACATAATGTTTCATTATTATAATATCACATTCTATATTGATATATTACATGTGTCTTCATTATATATTTATATTGAAAAGCAATACATAACAGAATCAACACTGTAAAGACGTTTCTGAAAAGCTAAGGAAAACTAACTACCTCTCCCCTGCTCTGTTCCTTGGAGGTCTCCTTTAGATGTTGAAGAGAACTTTAAGTTAGTATGTTCCCCAGGTAGGTTTCTATGGCTAATCTTTGGGATTTCTTCTTTTCCTGGTCCTTTAAAAAAACAACAGTGTTTATTTGTAATTCACAGTGCAGTAATATTAGCTAGTAGCCAGCACTCTGGGATTTATACAGGAAGCTAATGGTGAAAGTAGTCTGCCATGTCAACACCCTCTTACTAACCGGACAAAAGTTAGGACCACTTAGTTGTGGTTACAGATCATTTAAAAAATGTAATGGAACATTTTTAAATTGAAATATAAATATTTTCTTTGCACATTCATTCCTTTAATTTCTTCTAAATTAAAGGACATTATGTACTTACGACTGCAACTAATTAGTATTTACATAATAATTTTTAGATTGTTTCTTTGATTAATCTATGTTATTGCTTTAGAGTAGACTATACAAGGGTCGTTCCATTGGGTAATGTGAAGCAAAATGGCATCTCAAAATGTAGCTTTTGATCACCATTTCTATTGAATGGTAAAACCAACCGTGGGAAAGATAGAAAGATAGAAAAAGACTTGAGGTCAGGGCATGGAAAGATTATAAAGAGATATGGAGGGGAAAAGAAAGAGAGAAGGGGTGAAGAAAGGAGAACAGAAAGAGAGATGTTAAGAAGCTAATGGTGGGTTAAGAAATACAGACGTGGACTGGAATATACACCACTGTGATCTTAGAAAAACTGCTTATTTTCTTTTATACATATTTTATTGGCACCTCAGCTACTCATGTTTTGTGTTTGAAAGTAGCTCCAGACCATTAATTTTGTGTGTGGTTGTTACACAAATAACTAATCTATTAATCAGTGTTGGTGTGGCAAAAACCTTTCCTGTTTGCAAGTGTATTTTAGCACACTTTTGGGGAAATTGCAGTTTATGAAGAAAGCAAATGGCTCTGGTAGTTTGCTATTGGCTTAATATTGAAGGAAATTAATGAGCTATTGTATTATTTTACCATACAAATACCCAATGCAGTTTTAGGAAAATAACATTGCATAATGATTTGTGTTGAAGCTTCTTGTGTTTAAATAATTCAGTCAAACGTTTTGACTTAATTACTTTAACATAATTTCTTTAATGTAACTGACTGGTGTAATGATCCCTTTCCTATTATTGTGTAGTTAATGGTCATTGTGTGCTCTTTTTTACTGAAGATTCATTGGGCTTTTCTTTGGCATCTGGGAAAGCAGGATGTATGTGCTTGATATTTCCTGTTTTATGGAGAACACCAATGGAATTCTATCGCAAACATTGTGGCAAACATGTCTTACATTAAAGGGATATTGGTTTTATTGGGTCCATCAGATAGGTAACTAACTAAAACAGTATCTATAAAATACACACACATTGCTGGGATTCCTAATGTATTTCTTCTAGTGTTTCAGTTCAACCCAGTTTGACAGTTCGACACAAAAAACTATTTTAGCTGTAACTTTTGCCACATTTACGCACAGTACATTATGCACAGTAACTTAACACTCAAGTTCCCTTCTGCTTTATAAGCCTGCAAAACAGCCAAGGGATTTAAATTCAAATGTTTCAAAATAATGAGAGGGAGTTGGGGTGGGGTGTAACTGATAGATTTCAGCTTCATGTCATACAAGTTAAAGTCAAACCTTCTGTTACTGTCACTTTCACTTACCAGTTGATGATGAGACTCCCAGTTTTTTGTTTTCTACAGCCTTCCTTTCATTAGTATCCAGTCCATTGACTTTGTGCTTCTCCGCATACCAAGGACAAGAAGGCTTAATGTCCATCCGGAAAGTAGACACAAAGGTCTTTGGACTCCTGTTATTTTCCATCCTCAAGTATCAAGCTGTTAAAATCACTGTACAAGTCCATATAAAGTACATAGGACTGCAAACCCTTTCCCCTTTCCTTACCAGTGAATTGTATAGTGATGAAGACAGCCTATTGTACCGAAATCCACCCTAAACACTACACAGGAAGCAGACCTACTTTATCAGAAATAAGATGGACCCCCACCCCCAATTTTTGCAGAAACAGAAAACATGTGTGAGAAAAGAGGGCAGGGGTGGGGTTGTGTGTGTGTGTGTGTGTGTGTGTGTGTGTGTGTGTGTGTGTGTGTGTGTGCATGCGTGCGTGTGTGTGTGCATGAATGCGTGTGCATGAATGCGTGCGTGAGTGTGTATTAGATAGAGAGAGAGAGAAAGAGAGAGGGAGAGATAGAGAGAGAGGGAGGGAGGGAGGGGGAGAGAGAGATATACAAAGCAGGAAATGTGTGGGAGAGTTGAAACATTATACTGTACCATTAAAGAAGGCTCTACTCTATACAATGTGACTATGAGAAAAATAGGACAATTGAGAGTCAAGAAGAATGAAAGAGTGGCCCACAGAGACCCACAGAACGAGGTATAGTACAACACATTACGTACCTGGAGGTGCGCTTCTAAACAACCGGTTCAACTTTTTACTGCATAGTCACCAGAGACTACTAGGAAGTCCCCTTTGGTTGGCCGTGAACATCTGTTACAACATGAAACATAAACGTGTGGCTCAGCGCACTGCTTGTGACATCACAGAAGGAATCAAGAAGAGCCAGTAGTTCAGCTTTTTGTGTGCATTTGATCTGCTGTAATGAAAACAAGTAGAAAAATACAGCCATACAGTTGGACAGCCTAAAGTGTGATTGCTACACAGCTTTGAAAACCCTTTCACATTCAATTTCAAAATTGCTACAGGTTGGATGGGTCTTTGTAGTCCTGTTTACCTGTTTTGTTCTCCTGCTCTGATACATGAATAGGTTAAAATCCTGTTTCAGCTTGTATGTAGCTCCTAAACATAGGAGCTACATACTTTATTTAGAGGTAAATCATATGATAGTTAGTTAGATCATTTACATATTTGATTGTCATTAGAGAAACAAGTAAGCTAATTATGTGTTTGTGAAATATTAGGCATATGACATCACCCCATAATAACGGTTGCATATAGTGAAATAAATACGGTGAATCATTGCATTCCATTGTAGAAACACTGAAGAATGTTTGAGAACACAGACGGACATGCCATGGCACACTTCAGTGAACCCATATGGCAAGACCTAGTGATTCAGTTGAGCTAACAAACATGTTCCTTTGTGGGAAAATAACAAGGCAATGTGCTGTATGGACAAATATATTTTATTGTTGTATAAGAAAAACATTATAGTACTTGGCAGTCAAAATGTGAGGGGAAAGAATCAACTGAGAATAGAATCAATTTAACATGCACAGTGCAAACACGCACACACACACACACACACACACACACACACACACACACACACACACAAACACACACAGTTGTAAATAACAACAAAAAACTTTCTAGCACATTCCAAAATATAAATGACGTTGAAATTAAAAAGTAAATCCAAACACTAAATGACACAATAAAACAACGTAAAACAAGAGATAAGAGCAATGCCGTAAAATAATAAAATAAAGAGTAAACAAATCAAATATATACATATATAATGATTCCTAATAGCATTTATATTTATCAGAAGGAAATCATACAGTACAGTATTTTTGACAGTCTTATGAATGCATGACAGGAAAAACAAAGAAATGTAGGGCAATGCCTCTCCCACTCCAATTATAGTCATTTTGTGTTGCTTCCCACACTTGATATGCTGACATGCACAGCCAAGAGCATCCTTGCGATTCTATACCCAAGAGACTGAGCCTGCAGTCAGGATGGTGGAACGTTTACTTTACGTTCATTTAACGTAAACGGCAGTGGAATGAACATCAGGTTACAAAACAAGGAGTACGTAGTTGCTCTGTAGTTAATAACAGTCACATGGCTAACAACAACAACGCGATTGTGTTTTACTTCTGTAGATTGCTGTGTATTAGCTGTAGCCTACAGATGCACAAGATGATGGACCACCTGTCGGTGCCTATCACTAAACCTCTTCCACAATGGTTGTGTGAACATATTCCGATTATATTTCATGCATTTCATATCAAAATGAGACGCAATACATTTAAGATGAAATAAGAAGGGGCTGAAACAACACTTAGTACTGGTACTAAATACGGGTGACAAATACTCACAAATTGGTTATTTATAAAATGCCAATAGGTTCAACAATCGCCACGCCCGTTAAACGTAAACGTCTTTGTAATTAGTTCGTTTTTAAAGTTTTCGAGGAAACTTGTCGTTCAGTAAAGTTTATTCATTGAACGGTCAAAATGTTTAGTCTACTGAAAGCACCCTTTAATTTTTAAGAAAATATAAAATCTTTATTAAAAGTTTAATATAACATAAATTCAAAATGTTTGCATATATTATTCTAACGTTATAGATTATCTTAACCCTTGTGATGTCTTTAAAAATATCGTCTTTGGCCACCCTGGGCGTCATCTGATTGTGTATGATTTTGTGTGTTTTTTAACTGACATTGCTGTGTGTATTTCTTTCTTTATTAATTGTTTCTTTATGTATTTGTGTTGTTTTTTCGTGCCTTTTAACCCTCCTGTTGTCCTCAAGTTTGAAACTCACATCTTGTTGTGCCAGCAGTGCACATCATATGTGTGTGTAAGCTGTAGAATTAGGTTTAGCACCTTCTAT
>JAODUG010004089.1:0-10818 GCA_027564795.1 Aphredoderus sayanus
GTTTAGCGCCTTCTATCTGCCACAAAGAGCTAGTGATTTGGGTCATTCTGACCCGGAGTACATTACGAGGGTTAAGAGGTTATTGTGTGCACAAACCCAAACACATACATTTATTTTCTGCTTACACTGACATGATAAGCCAAAGGCCTTAGTCAAAATGTATCATCCTAGGCTCTAACTCTCTACATGACCTTTAAGGAATACCACCAAGACCCGCAGTGAAGGAGCCTAAGAGGCTAGATCAGATCAGGATGGTAGGAACCCAGGATACTGAGGACTGGATCATGTTGTAGGATTATAGATTATCCCTGCGAATTTTCAGATTTTTTGCATATTGTCATTAGCAGTTAGGAAGATGAGGGTCGTCTTCTAGTCTATGTAAAATAAGCACTTACAGAAGGCTCTATGCGCTGTAATGTTTTTAAAATTATATTACTATATATTCAACTGGAGTTATAGCGAATAACGTTTTACAGGCTTCAAATGCTCGTTCTCTAAAACTCCAATTTAAAAACATGGGAACATGTACCGCTATCTTCTCCGACTGACTGAATGCGATAATAAAGCGGCTTCATTATCACCACATTAGCCACAGTTAAGATTAGGCTAACAACGCTACAGAAATAACCTTTTAAATCATCGGTTGGTTTTACCAGCCTGTGTAAATTGGACGCAGTGATCTAGTTACTGTAGTAACCAGGATACTATCATGGTATGATTAACCTGACTTCTCTGTGGTCATGTAAACACCATATATCCCAAATATGATGAAAACCGGGACAAGATTCTCAAATCCATGTTAACAGACTGAATTAAAGTTTCCTAACGGCTAATTAACGCACTTAATGTGCCAGAAGATGGAGCCAACTGCAGCACGTCATATGTCCGTGTTGTGGTTGGAACCTCTGCTGGCATTAAAAATTTAGTGCATTAGATAATTTTAATGCATATGGCTTAGAGGAGAGTTAAGCAAATGGCAAGTATGCATACGTAATGCAAAAAAAAATTTGAATCCGAAAATTCTAAATAGAGTAACTACCCATCAAACGAATAACCAAATACAGTCCTAAAGTACAGTCCTAAAATGTTTTTTTTTTTTAACATTATGGTTGAGATTAATTGTATGGAAAGGAAAAGTTTCCAATTTAGAAGTGTTTCCTTTTGTGAATACATAAGAAGGCGCCAGAGATCTAATTTGCTGTATGTGGGATGTACTGTAGACGAACGCATGCCTTTTGTTAGTTCAGGTTTGCTAGTTTATTTTTAACCTTTTTTTAATTTATTTTAATGTAAATGCTTAGTTTTAGTTTCGTTTTTATTAGTTACAGTTAATATGGGGAGGGGGGGGGGTTGTTATACTCCAAGCAATGTGCTTTTAATTTCAATTGTTCGAAATGTTCAATAAATAACCATATTTAGTTCAACTGTAGTATTTCCTTCCACCCATCCATCCTCAATCGCTTTAACTGTTACTACTTTCAAATAGCTGCTCCAAAATCTTTGAAATCCTTGGTTCTATTACGTTGTTATTACGAAATTCTATTACGTTGTTAAGTTTGCTTTTGCGAATACCGCATTGTAAATACTCGTACTTGGTATCGGTGTGATGAGTACATTAACTTATACTGAGCCTGTATTGCCACAAAACTAACCCTAGTATTGAATAAAACTTGTAATCATGCCTGCTATTTGGAATTTCTTTAAATTTGAAAACAAACGTAGAGGACATGAACTCGGATAACCCAAAAGCCCACTCGAATGAGCCAGTGCAGAAAATAACTTGCACGTCATGAACTAAAGGCAACATAACCGTATGTGCTTAATTTTACGTTAATATGGGACACCAATGGATTATGCCTGCCTTAAAACATAGGATACGATACGGCATTTAAAAATAAACCATGTAAAGCTGTCTTCAGTCATATTTTCTGTAATTTGGCTGGTTCACACAGAAAGCAGTGCCCAGTGTAGTGCTTTAAGAATAGTAGATAAGAGGAAACCTACACTAAATGTATTATCTGCACCGGAAGAAAAAGCAGAAAATTACCCATTCCTGGTCAGTTGGTTTTTAACGGATTGGCTGCATCATTTTACATAGTTCTATGCTGAAAACAAGCTGTTCTACAAACTTTTCCATATAGCCAATATGCTGCTTTCACCCCGTCAAGAGCCCGTATTGACCCATAGCTTGAAGGCAGAGTCTTCAGAGGCAGAGAGGATATTGTTCATATCTCTTTATCCCATGCACTGCAGGCATTATATCCGCACAATCCACACAACCCATTGAATATTACTGAATGGTATTGTTCATCCCATGTGTTTGGAGGTACAGAGATGACTATATCCATTCCAGCTTGAGGTTAGGACTCAACTGACGTAACCAGGAAGTCCCGGGTGTGAGAGCCGAACAAGCAACATTTAATCTTGATACAGGCACTATTGAAATATATTCTTTATTCTTTGCAAACTTCAATAAACCTAATGCTACATGTATAATTAAAACTGACATGTTTCATACTCAGAATATAAAATGGAAAAGATGACGATGTACATATTATCTACACTATTACTCGGTAGACCCCTACATTAAATACTGTGACAACATGGAATATTTCATAGTGATTACTGAATGTCAGCATGTGGACAGGATATGAAGGTATACAGAAGGTTTTAGCATGGTTCAACCCTCCGTCCGTTTATAGTGGACCCCAGAACCACTCTTCTCATTTTTACTTCATCGTTAAGTAAATATATATTCATCCAATCCTAGAGGCTAGGCTTAGGGTTTCTTACCTCTCACAAACTTGTGCTTTGTGTTTTCATACGCTTATTTTGTCTACTTATTTGTCCTATCTACAACTTGGGGTGTAACGGTTCTGAAACCACGGTACAAACTGGTGCTGTATTTGTGAGTGCTTGTGTGTGTGCGTGTGTGCTGCACACATAATTTGCTGGTGCACTTAGTGTGACATCTAGTGGCAGAAAGTCATATAAAGCGACTGTAATGAAGGTCAGAAAAAAATCCATGTTTTTACCCACGAAGGAAAAAAAATGATATTGAGGTCTGAACAGAACCATGGCTCAAAAATTGAGGAACCAAATTGTGTGATAGAAGAACCGCTACACCCCTATTCACAACCTACTGTGTGAATAGGGCTGGGCTTTTGCTGATGCCCTCGCTATCCTGGGGTCCAATACATGAGAACACACGCTCACACATACACACATGCAAGCAGTCATTTCATTAATTATTTTCACACACACTAGTTTAGAATGAAAATGCAATCACACTCAGATCAGCCTTGTGTTTTGACCTGCTACAACTCAATCAGTGTTTTGATAAGAGGGGAAGCGAGATGGAGCGAGATTACACCTTTCACATGCACACACACACATTCAATCTCCATTGTACTGGGTGACTGCCTCTTTTGTAAATGATTTGTTCACCAACCAAATGGTGAAATGAGGTCTAACGCAGTTTTATCTTATTTTCTGAACACACACTGCGGAGCATCAGCACATTTGCACATGCAGTAGCATACGCTACACTGCTCCCACCACTGCTATTGACCTTTGACACTAATAGAGACCTGGCTTACTTTGCAGTCAGGTTAACACAGAAGGTGAGACATCAGTGTTTGTGGGTGAGTGACTGGGGGAAAGGGGGGAGAAATAGACCAACATGGTAGCCACAGAACCTGGGGGAGAAACAAAGATGGATGGAGGGTTATGAGGGCAGGATGTCTGTTAAGTGGAGGCATCTGAGCAACCACGGGGCTGTGCCACTCATCTCTCTTTCCCTCCTGCCCTGCATATGTCTTTAGCCCCCCATCACCTCCCACTCATCCCTGCTGCAGTTTGTAAGGGTGGGAGTGTAAACAATGTCTTTCTGGGGCGGTTGTAGGGTACTCCATCTCTCCAGCTAACGAGCTGTTTCAAGTCAGTGCAAGGGGAGTTGATTTCCCCAGAGAAACAGACTTTGATCTCATTGCTGTCCATGCTTTGGACCCATACCACACCTTTTTTTAATCCTCCGCCCAGCAGACTTCTGTACTCGGCTGCAACATTTTGGTTCAACACTATGTACTACAGATGAAACCATTATAGTGACCACAATTGTTACATTAGCAGTATTATCACGGTATTGGTAACATTTTAACCAAGAAGTCTATATTGAAACCACAAATGCATATATTTGATCTGCTTAGTGCCCCATCCCTTGTTCATGATATACATACATGATACATACAATACATTGAGTAGGCGTTTAGCCTAACATGTCTTGCATGTTTTAGGACAGTTCAATTATGTAAAATCCTAAATATATGAACACATCTCTATGACAACACATTCAGGTGAGTAACAGTTATACAGTGTTTGACAACACTGTCAGATGGAGCAAAATGTTAGGTTAGGCTACAGCAGTACTGCCAGGGTTGGGTAGATTACATTTTCTGAATGTAATCCTAGTATATGATAAAACTAGTTACAAGATTAAAATGATAATTAGTAGTGGCATTTTTTAATTGCTTACATTTTGTAACATAATATGATTACTTTGTTACTGGATTTCTACCCCCGTGAAAATGTGTTCTTTGAAACGCCATCCAAAACAATTTACTGCGTTGGCGTGTGTTGTCTTTGTATTTTTGTGACCATGTACATTATGTTGCTCGGGGGGCAAATCACAGTAGACCTTCCTTTTTTTTTCTTTTTTTTGGGGATTTCAAATTATGAATCCTCAAATATTTCAAAAAGACCTGTAATCTGATTCCAACATTTTAGCTTGTGGATCTACAGTACCCAACCCTGGCAATACTGCTGTAGTCTACTAATAAAACAAATTGCTTGGTTTCTACCCCCACTGGCCCCTTGCTCTACCATTTGATCCATCTGACAGTGTTGTCAAACGTTTTCTGACTGTGTTGCGTGCCTGCATGTGTCATCATAGAGGGATGTAACTAATGCATTAGTTTATTTTGCCATTGGTTACTCCCCAACATTGTCTTGTCTATAAAAACCTTGCGTGCAGTGTTTGTAACAAGGCCCATTGCACAGCACATGTGAAGCAGACATGGAGCACAAGGCTCTGTGGCTCTGCTTCAGAGGAGCTGTGTCCACTTGGCATGTGGCGTCCAAGGGGCTGAAGGAGTGCTGTCATTGTCTTCCGCCATGGTTTCATTGATGCGAAACAAATCCACATTACTAGCAGACTGTTAACTTTGGGACACTTTGTTATGGTCCAACCTGGCTCTAAGGCTGGAACATAATAAGAGAGAGGCTGCACATGTATGAAGAAATATATAGTTGTTTTAATTAACATACATACTTAAAACAAAAACAAACCATAAGGTACAAAAGCAACCAAACCCAAAATAAAGGTGAACTGCCAGGAGGAGACTTGGTAAGTATGCCGCCACACTCTTGTTCAGCACTCTAAGTTCCGCACAGCTGAGGCCAATCACCAAGCTCCTCTCTCAGCTGTCCACATGGTCGCCGCAACTTCCTCTTCCACTGTCCATCATGAGATCATTTTTTAGGTCCTTGCTTGGCTAGTTGTTATAGTGTGTGTGTGTGTGTGTGCGTGCGTGTGTGCATGTGTGTGTGTGTGTATGTCTTTGAGGACCATAGTACAATGCTTTTAGCAGGATTGGAAATCATGCATCAGATAATGTTTTTCTAGTCTATTTCTGGTGTAGTTTAATAAACTTAAAGCAGTTCATTGCCTTTTCACTATTGTTTACTTTGTCCCCTTTCTCCTTCCATGCACACAAATGCATGCATATGGAAACACACACGTACACTCATTTCAGAGTAGCACATGGCTAAGTGAGAGGGACTACTAAAGGCTTAGCTCTGAGAACTGTTGAATTAATAATATGACACACCCGAGGTAACATAAATTGGAAGTGCCGCTGGCTACTGATTGGTTCAAATGTTTTAGTGGCTGAAACCCACTCTAAACACACATTATGTCATGAGAAACCTTATTCAATGTCCACAGAATAACTCATTCCATTCACTTGTATTACATAATTTGCTTTATAGAGGTATTGTAAAATAACATTCCACAGTATTTCAAATTAATATAACTTTAATCTGAGGACATTTATATCCCAATTTGTGGATTGGGCCTACAGCATAAAAGTGTCCTTTTATCTTCAGCATGCACATTTTTTTTAATGGTCATGGAAAATGTATAAAATGCCACAAGCAAACGCCACTAGCAAATATGTAAGTCAGGAGCCCAGAGTTCAACGTCTCATGTTTTTTATCCGCTTTATCGTAACATCATGTTTGCAGTGTATCTACTCGAGAGTGGTGCCAAGCAATGCTCTGGTTAAAACAAAAACATTTATTGGCTGTTGCCCTCATTGCCTCATCAACTTGAACTCTCACTGGCTAGGAGTCTCCACTGTCAAGTTGGAGATGAGTGGAAAAATGCTACCGCTGCAGCCAGTAGATAAAACTGTAGTGGCAGGAAATGGGAGTGTACTTTTACAAACATATACATTATAATAATTCTGAATACGTGTGTGTGTTTGTGTCTATTCCAGGCAGCTTGAAAGGAGCTACAATTGTGGATGCTCTGGACACACTCTATATCATGGAAATGTATGAAGACTTTGATGCTGCTACTGACTGGGTCGAGAAAAACCTTGATTTCACCATGGTAAGGAACCCAGTGTGTAGTACATTCCAGACACTGTTGTTTCAATGAGGTTTTTACATTTTAGCAACCTAAAATCATGTCAGCTAATTAATAATGAATAATAAATAAATGAACAATAAAGACACAGACTCCTGCAAGAGATTACGCTTGATTGCTGTCGTATTGTACACATGCACACATGTACACATGCACATACATTTTGTTGTGCGTGTTTGAGCTGCAGTTAAATCACAGGGAGACTGTTAGCTAATAGATGAATGCACATACGTGTACACACACAACAATGATATATTTGTAATTAGCAAGAGGTACAATAAGTCCCTCACTCCACTTATTCATAGGATAGCCTTAAGCATATGACCCTGATTCATGGACCTGTGTGTGTCTGTACTTCTTGCTAACAACAGACCATAAACAAACTATTTCTCATTCTAAAAGCTGCCACCAGGCCCAACATAAATTCAGATTTAAAACCACAATAAACCATATTTTACAAACCTGACCTACCGTGGAAGTGCATGTGATTGGAAAAGCTGTTATATGTTGAAATTGTTTGCATCATAGAAGATAAATCAAATTAGTACCAGCAAACATTCTGACAGCCCCACACTGTCCTGTTAACCCTCCTGTTGTCCTCGGGTTTCAAACTCACACCTTGTTGTGCCAGCAGTGCACATCATATGTCTGTGTAAGATGTAGAATTAGCATTGGCACCTATCTGGCACAGAGGTAGTGCGTTGGGTCAGTTTGACCCAGAGGACAACAGGAGGGTTAAAAAATGCCTGGATTGGCCCCAGTTCTGATCGATACCGGATCGGAACATCCTTGACTCTACAATGTTATCAACTGCAGTTCTTTTCATTAGTTGATACATTAATTGTCTTTTGCTCATTATGCCAGCAGTTTTTCTTTTTCAAGACATTCCAAATTGTTGTAAAAGCTATACACAGTGCTTCTGCAATGGCAATTACTGATTTCCCCCTCTTTTCCAAGCTTAAAATGAAACTTGTCTTGCTAGAGACAGTTCTCTAATCTTTGCGTTGGTTTGTTCTTTGAAACACAAATGCGGTCTTCACAGGCAAAACCCAAAGCTAATGTGATCTAATACAAAAGGTGCTGAGTTCTAAGATGTTTAACAGTTCTAGATTAAAAATAGCCAGAAATGAAAATTTTGTCTCGTACTGTACATCGTTTAACCTTAAACACTATTGTCTTAATTATATAGCAAATTAATAACAAATGAATTAGCCTTGCTGTTCCAATACATTTGGAGGGGACTGTATCTAACATGTAAGAACTATGCAATATTTATATATCAAGGCTAGAAATGTATACATAAATGTTTTACTTTCGACTTAAAAAAATCCTGTCAATTACCCACATTTTTGATATCAAGTAACATGCCATATAAAGTAACCGTGTGTTTTTTTTTATAAGACAGTTTTGTCGACATACACGTGTACATCACAGATGCTGCTGAAGGCATCGCAAAGTCATAAGATTCATTTACATAATCCACCTATCCTTCATTGAAATTCCTTCTTCAAAGGACTTTCTTTCTATCCTTTGCTGATACATAAATAGCAGAGCATCTGACAGGTAGACACCACTTAATCTCACACTAACCACCTTATGGTGTTTTTTATTTTTTATTTTTTTTATTTTTAGTGTTTATGGCTCTAACTAAAAGGCGAAGAAAATATTTGTCAATGTTGCAGTACACCAAAATGTTTTCTTATTATTGTCAAGGCTACCTGTCTCTCTGTTAACACACAAATAAATACTGCAGTGTTTGTGTGCGTGTTTGTATTTTGGCCAGTTGTCAACAACAACATTCAATGCTGTTGTGATATTATTATTATTATTATTTTTTTCAAAAAGTATTTATTTTCAACTGAGATTTTGGGGTGACGATGGATTGATTGATTCCCCCTGCAGTTGACACCCAATACATCCTCCTCAATTCTGAAAAGGTTAACCAAATATACTTGAATGTGGTTGGAGCCGCACATGTCTGTGCTAGATAGTGTCAGTGCACAGTGGACTTGTTATAAAATCTTTTTCATCTCGTCAACACGTTCATGACCTGAAGGCACGTCCCTCTGAGGATTTCAGAGAGCTCCACAAACACTCTTCCCCCTCTTATTAGCACGCAACATATTCATTGGGGATTTGGATCATTCTGAGTTTGTGTGTTTGGCTAGCCAAACAGCTAAAAAAACGTCTGCTGATGATTCCAGCTTGAATGGTTACAGGAGTGTATATAAACAGTGTTATGGGGTAAAATAGCAAACTATTCTCATATTTAAGTGAGGAAGGACTAATGTGTAAAGTCTGCTGTGAAACTAAAATTGTCAAACTCCAAGTCCCTAAGTATATTATAACGGCCAGGGTGGCGGGGTTGAGCACCCGTCTCCCTCCAGTGCCCGGAGCCTGAACTCATTGATCCGCTCTCATGTGGACACGCCTTCCCCACGTGCGGGAGAGGGCAATCCCCGTCACCTGTTGCCCATTAGGGCTATATATATGTACTTGTGTGGTATTGTCGGTGTCGGTTATTGTTTGTAGTGTACGGTTTTGGATCTTGTCTGTCGTTTGCGACGTAGCTCGCACCTATCTTTATTAAACGGTACGAGCGTTGTTGCTCTGTGCGTATTGCAACCCGGTCTGTGCCTCCTTCTCTGCGCTTCAGACAGAACTTACAGTATTTAACCAGGACACTTTTAATGTTTATTTTCTTTCCCCACATTTTTTTAACTGTTTCAATAGTAGTGTGAATTGAATTTGATTCATTTTGAATCAAATCATATGAGAACCATATTGTTCCACCCCTATTAGACATAATTTTTTGTCTATTCATTATCTGGTGGTAGATTGGCTTTTAGTCATGACCGATAGAACAAGATCGCGGGTACAAGCGGCCAAAATGGGTTTCCTCAGGAGGGTGGCGGGCGTCTCCCTTAGAGATAGGTTGAGAAGCTCGGCTATCCGAGAGGAACTCAGAGTAGAGCTGCTGCCCCTTCCAGTGAAAGGAGCCAGTTGAGGTGGTTTGGTCTGTTAGTGCCTGGCACGTCCAACTGGGAGGAGGCCTCGGTGAAGACCCAGGACGAGGTAGAGAGATTATATCTCCACACTGGCCTGGGAACGCCTCGGGATCCCCCAGTCAGAGCTGGCCAGGGAAGGGGAGTTTGGGGTTCCCTGCTGGAGCTGCTGCCCCCGTGACCCGACCTCGGATAAGCGGTTGAAGAGATGGAGATTGGCTTTTAAACCACTGACCTCACAGTATGTGGACAAACTTTTTTTTAATGCTTCAGCAACTTTGCAAGGGACATACTGTACAATCCCAAGGCACATTTAATCACAGATTATCTGGAAATGGGAAGCAATCAGCAATCAACTCATCAATCTATTATTCAAGTAGCTGAACCTGCATATCTTAGGAACTGGGATCAAACCACAAAGTGACCATGCAAAGAATGCACCATACTAATACCATCCTATGGTTAATTAATTAGAAAGGCAATGGCTAAAATATGTTTGGCGGAATGTTTATTTATTTGACATTATCTTAAAATACTCTGAGCTTGATCCATAGCCCACAGGCACACAGCCCATCTTATCTGGAGAACTAGCATTTCAACTATGGGAAAGTCACTGTCAGCTGTCATTAGCAACATTCCCAAACAGCCTGTTAATAACCAGAGCCACATCCATCACCGCTCATCTCATTAACTCTGCTAGCCAAAACTAATGGACAGCAACCAGCCAGGAAAAAAAAATTTATTTTTATTTTTTTTATACCACCTGCAAGTTTCAGCTTTGAGTAATCATTATATTTTAATTGACCGTATTATAATCCCCTTTCTATAATGGCCACTGTCCAGTCCTATGTTAGCAACCTTAACTTGGCACGGGAGGCCAGAGAAGTGACAGTGCCACGGCTTTACACACACACTTTAGTAGGGCTGGATGATTAATCAAAATGAAACTGAAAATCATAACATCTAACCAACATAATTTATTAATGAGGCCTCAGATAAGATAATATGATTACAAAATCGGTCATCAACCTTCGGCCTAGGGTGCTCTGGTACCATGTACACTTATGAGCATCCTTATGTTTGAACATGGTATTTGTTATAGAC
>JAODUG010004090.1:0-30460 GCA_027564795.1 Aphredoderus sayanus
AGAGAGAGAGAGAGAGGGGGAGAGAGAGAGAGTAGAGAGGCAGAGGGAGAGAGAGAGAGAGAAAGAGAGAGAGAGAGAGAGAGAAAGGGGGAGAGGGAGAGAGGGAGAGAAAGTCATCTGTTTGTCTGTACGTCCTTCACACTTGCATACAAGGACGACACCTGCCAGTGTAACATGGCATCTGGAAAGTGTGTGTGTCTGTGTTCGTGTGTGTGTGTGTGTGTGTGTGTGTGTGTGTGCGCGCGCGTGTGTGTGTGATCATCACACATACACTATTACACACAGCTTTGTGGTATGTGTGGGAAGGATTTGTGTGTGTGTGTGTGTGTGTGTGTGGCACCACAGGGCCCCTCTCTCCCACAGAAGTTGCTTTCTCCTCAAGAATCTCCTCCATCTTGAGGCCTTGTCACATGAACTTGTGGAGGTCACTGTCCTCCCAGGGCCCCTTCTCTGTGTGTATGTGTGTGCATGCGTGCGTGTGTGTACATCTTAATCCTGCCAAGCAGCGCTATACTCCCAACACGGCCAAGAAAACTGGACACATTCCATTCTGCTGGTTTCTGTTACCATACTGGCGTGCCCGTTGCTAGGCTACCTGTAGGGTGCCATGTGTGTGTCCCACTGGTGCCCCTGTAGTTTTGTGCCCCTTCTGCCCCTAGGGTGGTCTGTGGGAGAACCCAGAGCAGATATATTCCCTACACAGGTTGCCTGTGAACCAGGGGCACATTTCCCAGAGGTACTGTAGAGTGTGTGTTTAGGTTTGTTTTAGGACCCATGTGATTGTCAGCATACAGAGTAGAGAGGTTAGTTTAAAAGGGGTTGGAGCCCCTGCCAGGCAGGCCAACACATAAAGTGTAGGCTATGAACAAAAAAGCACAGAGATGGATGGTCACTAATGAACTGTGTGAATTTATCTCCTCCCTCTCTCTGCCTCTCTGTTGAAAGGAAGTTTGTTGTGAAGAAGATAAAGATGGGTGATGTGAGTGTTTGGAAAGGTGAAAGCACCTTAAAACAGATGCAGCCAGTGAGCCTTAATATTCCCCCGGGGCTGGGAAACACTGGCATGGGAAGGTCCTAATCCATCTTTACACAGGCCTTGCAGGTCATTAGCTAGGGGGGTTGTTGCTCCAAAGGCTTGATGGAAGAGAGACTGGTAGCGGTGCCCTTTACAGCGAGGAGAAAGGACAGTATACACTGTATAACCTGCTGGTGTGGCTGGCCATCACTGTCACAATGATATTGTTGCATCTAGTCAAGTCTATTTCCTTTACAACCCATGTGACCGCACACTAGAAACCCAGACTAGTGGCCTCAAGATATACCATTACGTATGTATCCCAGCTGCAGGTATCTGAACTCTTTTGTAACTGTAGATAAATAAATGTAATAAAGTTAAGATTCATGGAAAAATGAATTAGGGCAAGCTAAAATCACTGACAGGGTTCTGTATATACACCGTGCAAAAGGTTAGCTTTGTCAGGTTCAATCAGGAGGCCGTATTCTGTCTCTGTTTATGGTGCAAGTCATTTTAGTGAGTCCACGCTATTTGACAGTGGTGCGCTGGCATTCACACTCCAAGGACATATTGGCTATTGCATAAAGATCTCGTTTAGCAGAAAATAAGGATTGATCCGGACAATCAACAGTTTCATTACTCAGCCAATTGGCAGAGATATCGTGTTTCTTTTTTCTTCTCTTTTCAAGTGTGCTGTTAAATAGATGGACTTCTGTTTTTATAGACCCTTATCGTGAAACATTGCACTCAGTATGAAGAATTTCGTTTCTTCGCACACCTTTTATAATCATGTCACGCTGCATAACTCGTAATGCGTCTGACCTGAGACAAATGTCCATCTGTGTGCATTTGGGGTCGGCAAGTTCTTAGTGTGTATGTGCATGTATGTACATTTTCATCAATGTGTAAAAGTGATAGAGAAAGGAAAAGTAATGAATATGAAATAAGAGCTTTGGTGTCAGAGGTCACCCCTGTTAATCATACAGGCCTAGGACACAGACCCAGCGGCCTGTTTGACTGTCAGCCCTCCTACACGCTCAGCAGGTCTGGGGCCCTCCGGGTCAAAGCAGAGGCGTTTGGAAACAGAGATCGAGTCAGACAGAAAGAGAAAAGGGAAGAAAGAGTCTTGACCTTCACCCACCCGGCCCACTCTCCCTATGCAACAAATCAAACGTCCACCTGCCGGCTGTCTATATAATGGTGTGCAGGGGGCAGACAAACTCAAATTGCCACAGGTGTATAAAGGCCCAGGTCACAGAAATTACATTATTCTGTATTCATGTAAAACTTGGTTGGGAGTTTAAATCACACACACATAGAAAAGCTGCATTATAAATTGTTAATGCTGTTTTAATTCTACAATATGTCATCAAATGTATGAAAAATGGATGGAATCTTGAGAGAATGAAACGTATTTAACCTGGGAAGAGATGTCCGTTTGTATGTGGCGCAGTAAATCAATGTTCAGTCTGCAAAAGAAGCTTAGTCATCTAGATAGCTGAGAGCATGGCCACTTGCTAAGCCCCTGTATACAGTAGCGCCATTCCTGACTGGATTACTTCCCTGTAGCTATCATACACACACACATGCCCGGGTCAAGTCTGGCTTTGCCTCTCAATAAACTCCTTGGCCAGTGCTGTCCTGTGCCAGTTGCTCACCAGTGCCATGGCTGCCCATGTGTTAGCGTGCATTTTGTACATGGGCATGTGTGCTGTGCCATGCACTTGCCTGTGAATCGTCTGGCGATGTTAGGAGGGAAGCTAAGTCTTATCGGTGAAGGACAGAGGGAGGATTGTCTGGGAACAGTTTGTTTTCTGTGCCGTGCATAGGTTTGCGGATTTAAATTAATCTGGGTGGTAGCGGAGGCTTTGCGCCGGCAGACAGCGAGACAGCGAGGAGAAAGGGAAGAGAGAAAGACTGATAGAACGGAGGAGGGGGAGGTGGTGAAGGGGGAGAACTGGCACCTTGTAATTTGCCTTTTGGTCCAATGCTTTCCAAAGGCAAAACAGCACACAGGACGACTAACCCTGGTCTCTCTCTCTCTCTCTCTCTCTCTCTCTCTCTCTCTCGCCCTCTCCATTCTCCTCTCTCGCGGCAGCGAGATCCGGAAGCCTATATCTCGCTCAGCGTTGAGGCCCTGGCATGTTAGTAAGCAGCTCTCCTACGCAGGGAGGAGAAGACAGCTCCCCCAACATAGAACAATCCCGTCCGTCTGGATATTCGTGCCAAGGCACAGTTCTCACAGGCTCAGCAGTGAACGAGGTGGGATGGGGCCACTGAAGTGACCACAGGAGAACAGATACATGCTTCAGTTAGGTGCCGTTCTGTCTAGTTCAGTGGCCGTATGATTGCTTTTATGGGGTTAGTGTGTGTGTGTGTGTGTGTCTTGCATTGTTCAGGAAAGATTAAAGTCGATGCATTATCGTCGCCAGCAACAGTGCTTGCTGTTTTGTTACGCTGCATACAGTAGGTATTGGGAATATACTACACTTGTGCATGTCTGCAATGCATATGAATGTGTGTATTTAGTCAAGTGCTCCCATATCAGATTCATCATGACAAACTGTGTGGTGTGTCACAGCAACAGTAACATGGCTACGCCTGTACAGGTGTTTGATGCCTTTAGCCTTGAGACTGCTAGTAAACTGATATGATCCCTCCTTCCTATTTCACTCCACCAACCTGCCAGCCCTAGGGTTTACTGACAAATGAATGGTGCCCCCCCCCCCGCCACACACAAACACACGCATGCGCGCGCACACACGCACACACACACACACACACACACACACACACACACACACAGATACAGAAACACTTTCCAGCCATTGATCAGGTCTGTCTTGCCTGACACTGATCTCTTGCTGTTGTAGCCTTGAGATCTGGGGACAAACTAGCTCAATTTGTCTCCCTATCAATTTTGTGTTTATCCTCTGACTGTGTTTATTTGTTACCCTCTACCATCTCACAATATTTAAAGCCAAGCTCTGCTTTGTTGACTGTTTTCACCCACAGGTACCGTATGTCTTATGGAATTAGGTTTTTCTACATTTGCAAAATGTGTGGTTGCAGAGAAGTGCATGTATTGGAATGTTGGTTGTTATCGATTTAGCGTACTCCTAAAAAAAACATTGCATACATAATTTAGTAGTTCATCTCGCTAGTTATGACTGAAAGATTAAAAGAACCAATTCTGCCCAGTTATGTATGCTTCAGAGAAACTGGCCCTTTGAAGAACAAGAGGGGAACATATCCTAACTGTTTTCTTATCTTAGATTCTAATGACACAAATCCCTAATGGGAATAGGCTGGTTCAGTTTAGACAAATCATGTGTCTCTCTTCACTGCAATGACTGGCCATGCAACTACAACAAAAAGTATGAGTAGGCTACAATACCATTACCCTCTCTTCTACTCTGCCAGCATTGCCTCAATACAGTGCTGTGCGTTATGTCCACTATGTCTCATTTTGCCTGTATGTTAGTTTTGCTAATGTACTTCTGTGTGGTCCATGGTTCTACACTGTGGCACTAATGTCTAATGCAGCAGTGTACACGATTTACTTGTCATGCTCCATGTCTGTAGACAAACTTCAACACACAAGTCTACTGTAGATCAAAAACATATGTAAAATTAACTCATGAACAGAGGTTTTTTTTATATTTTTTAATTGTTTTGGTGAAGGTTCTTAACACGTTGCATTTTGGAGAGTTGAGCTCTTGACAACCTAAATCCAACATCCTGACATATTTCTAATTTCCTCTGTCAGACTCTGGTCTTCTAGACATGACCGCATGAGAGACTTTTGTAGCGAGAGAACTCAGCAGACACCTCCAGAACTGTCTGGTCATGATATCTGTCCTTCAGACTCACACTGGTATAATTTACATACTCTTCATTTGTATCAATCTTCTAGATGGGTCACCTCTACCGAGTTACACTGAATAAAAATCAGCCGTATTCTCAATTTGAGGAAAATGTCTTATTGTTTTATTTTCTGAAACAATGGGAAAAGGGAAACAGGCTGTAGGCGATATAGTGAACTCACACCTGAGACTGGATCAGCCACCGCACCTGTTTTCCCCTGTTAGATATGTAGGACACAGCCGAACAGAATGTGGCTTACAGTACATTCTGTTGGCAGACAAACAAGAGTGCCTCTAACACAAACATTGTAGATTTTTATTCAACTAGTTTTCTTTACTTCAACAGATTGTTTATGCCGTACTGTACCTGTTCCACAGCAAACTGTTTATGTACACATTTGTGCTGTGCAAATCACAGTATGTTTACATATAGATGTTGTTTTCAGTCAGGTTATCAGTATGTGATGGATGACAAAGCTGTAAAAAACAAAATCAGAACAGGGTCCCAAAGCTGTTCTCCCTCTCCCTCCTTTCCATATCTCATAGGAGCCATTCGTACGCCCTGCTCAAGTATGCTCATACTGTATCTGTCTAGCTATCCAACTATTGGTTTCATCATTCATCAAAATATAAAAGAAAAGCCTTTCTCACTGCATGTCTCAAAACACATCCAGTGAAAAGTCAAACTATTTCATATTTTCAAAAAGTCAGTTTCAGATTTTGTGCCTTATAACCATGTAATATAATGTACAGACAAAAAACATTAAACAAGATAAAATATTATCTTAGACTTGCTTAATCCTTGACCAAATCTGGTGTTAACCTTTTCATTTAATGAGAGTAGATTAAAGATCCTTCCATGATGTGAAAAACAAACCAAAAAGGTAAATTATACAGGAAGATGATGATGATTAAGTGTGGCAACAGGCAGGCAACAGTCAATTTGTATTTGTATTTACTTGATGAGCATGCAGTTGCATTCCATTTGGCATGCACACTCTCCAAACAAAGGACACAACATGTACAAATCACACACAACATCGACCAGTTGTAGCCAAAAGCTTATTTTGGGACAGCGTATGTTAGTTTTGCTAATGTGTGGTCCATGGTTCTACACTGCGGCACTAAAACGTCTAATGGAGCACTGTACGCCTTTTGCCTAGATTCTTAACACGTGCATTTTGTTAGGGTTGAGCTCTTGACAACCTCAATCTAACTTCCAGACATATTCCTAATTTCCTCTGTCAGAATGTGCTCTGCTTCCAGACATGAACGCATAAGAGGCTTTTGTAGTGAAAGACCGCAGTCGGCACCTACAGAACTGTCTGGTCATGGCAGCACACTTGTGCTCACAGCCGAGACACGTCCTTCAGACTCACGCTGGTATATATTATGTTACATGCATTTGTATTGATGTGTCACCTTCATGTTTGCCTGAAGTATACCTTGGATTTCAGCACATGCTGATGTATGAGAACATAATGTGAATAATGGATTCATGTTGAAACTTACACTATGAAACAGGCAGCTATGGGGCAGTATGGATGCTGGTAGCTTGTGAAGGTTTTGACAAGTACACGTACAGCTTGCCTGTGGATTAAGGACTAAAGTATTGGTGTAATGCTGACACATTCAAGTGTTTTCACATTGCGTTAATTATATGCCAACCATTTCCATCCAAACAATGAGAGCAATCTCATCGAGGATAAATTATGTCTTTGTCTATTGTTTAAAGGACAAACAACATTGGCATAAAAAACGTATCTCCCCTCGGCTCTCCAGCTAGCTTTTTCGCAAACAAACACACATGTATGCAGAATCGCATCCCTTTTATCCTTTGCCATTGTAGATGAGCTTTAGTAAGCTATTTAAAGAATATATCGTATCTTGTATATTAGTATAGGCTACTAAATGTGTGTATGAGTAACTAATGCCTTATCACACTGTTAAGTTAATTCAAGTTAATTGCAAGAACAACATACCACAGGCACACACACACACACACACACACACACACACACACACCCTCAGTAACAGCTTAAAGGGTTTGTAACAAGGCTTTACCCCTCATTGTGAGGGACCACCTTAGCGCAGACCCCCAAGTATAAAGCGGATGCCTGACAATTATGTGGCTTTAGCAAACCAGACACTGGTCAGCTGCCTTTAATTGGGAGTATGTGTGTGTGTGTGGGGGGGTCTGTGTGCATGTTTGATCGGTGCACCTGCTGTGGAAAGTGTTTGTAATCGCCTTCTCTAATCTACTGTTGTGCACATGGCTGTATTCCCTGTCAGGAGAGGATAGGAGGGTAGAGGAGGGGAGGGATAAGTAACGCCTGATTTTACAGAGGGTGACGTTTTGACAGGACCCATGGGGGTGTTTGTCTGTGTGTGTGTGTGTGTGTGTGTGTGTGTGCATGTGCTGTTGAGAGAGAGAGAGATGTTCAGATGCAAGGCATTTTGACATATTTAAGGATTAAAGAGGCAAGGATGAAGTGACTGGAGGAACTGAACAGAAGAGAGAATGGAAGAAGAATGAGATAACTCTTATTTCCAGTGATTGTAGTGTTGTCAGCACTGTTTCTATCTGCATGTAGTTATATAGTAGTTACATTGTGTGTGTGTGTGTGTGTGTGTGTGTGTGTGAGACAGATAACAGCATGCATAGCATACATTTGCTATGCATAGCATACAATTCCCTTTCATAGCATCTGTGTGTGTGTATGTGTGTTAGTGTGTCAGTGTCAGAGCACATATTTACATAATGGTCATAATAGAATAGGTGGTTGATTACCTATATGCCCCACCCACCTAGGCTGATTGATCACTGATTGGCTCCAGTGACACTGTGAGCATTGTCAATCATTTTTTGATAGAGATTGGGCAGCCAGCAGGTTCTCCAACACGCTATGTGTTCTGGGAAATGGGAAGAGTTTGGATTCACTTGATTCGCTTTTAGCTTGCTGGCTTCAATACGCAGGTAACCATTTGCACAGTTGAACTGAAATATTGCCTAAGAAAATGACTTTTAAAATGACAAACAGTTGGTTGTGGATACAAGAACCTGTGGCTAATTTAACAACAAAGCAATTATTTGTGGGCTGTCAACTAGGACTACAGTAGCTAGAAAAAAAGACTGCGGCTGTGCATCTGAAAAACTTGTGTGCATTGAACAAAATTGAATTTTCTCTAAAAAACATTAGTCCATTCTTTGATTGCTATTGTTATTTTTAACATCACCGCTCAATCATTCCTTCTAAAGTAGACTTATAAAAAAAGGCCAACAATTGATTAAAGAATCTACAAAGCATACCCCAAAATTACTATTTGCATAAAACGTTATCAGAACAGCCTACCTGTGCAAGTTGGGGTTATCCAGATGTGTGGCCTAGCCTTAAATAATTCAATGATTTCATTTGACCAGCAACGAGAGGCTATGTAGTATTCCTGTAACCATGGTTGTTGTGCTGCTGGATGTTATCCTGTTGACTATTGAGAACATTCCACAGAACAGTTTTTAACAGTAACAGGCAGCCTATGTCTTTATGTGTCTTTATGCATGACTTTAACTTTGTTAAAATAGTGTGGCGATAGTGTTGCATTGGTGAGCCTAGTAGCCTGTGGCTCGCGGGGCTCACACCAATGGCTACTTGCACATCCTGGATGTTGTTTTTTGAAGAAACAGTTTTTGAAATGAGACCATAATAAGCTCCGAACAAAACTTTTTATTAAGGCTATAACAAAAAATGCATTATGCATCTGATTTCTGGGTGTGCCAGCTGGCTCTTTGGGAGGCACAGGCACACACTGGCACACCCGTGGCTACGCCAGTACTGTCAGCACATCACATCAATTCAAATGAGATCTAGACTGAATCAGTTTCCAAATAGGTAGTTTTGCTCAAATGTGCATTCAATAATTAAAATTAAAATACCTTTGTGTAACAGTGTGACAGAAGACTTGAGATGTGAGCAGGCAGCTCTTAGTTAGCACTGGTGGGACTACACACATACATACATACATACATACATACAGACATACATACATACTATATACAATACAACACCATTATACAATGAAGTTATGCGTTTTTATATAATTCCTTTCAAGGACATGCAATATTGAAAATATTTTTTGACTTAAGCCTTCAAACAAAGTCTCCAAAAGATAACAGCTGCTTTCAGGCAGCTGAATTGCACACACAGCTGCACAACCTCGATTTAGTTAGTTCACCTTCACCATCTTTATTGTGAAAACAACAGTTCAACTGTACTGATGCTGTCTACAAATACTATATACACTACATGACATTTTACAAGCATTCTTAGATGATAATATCATGTCACCTAGTCCCTATGGATGTACAGAGAGTCCACTATTTGTAAATGTATATTTATTTGTAATTGTAGTGTCAGCAAAATTATTTGTATTCATATTTGTATTCTAATAAAATAAGAATTAGCATAATGATACTGGAAAATGGGGAAAGGTTGGGGGGTGTCGTGCATCAATGAATCAATAATGGAACAATAGACTATATAACATGCAATGACAGCCTATTACGTCCATGGTAATACTGTAGGTAAGTATTTGTGAATATGTAATGTTTCTTGTAACCGAATAAGCAAGTGTTATTTTTTTGTTTTTGTTTATAATAATCAGGCGTGATGAGTATCTACGCAAAAGGCTATTATTTCCAATGTTTATGTGCTTGGTTTATGTCCTGTTAATATTTGGAAAGTACACTGGTATTATTTGGAAAGTACATGCTAATCGGACTTCTTACTTTTTATCACCACAGGTGACAGCAAGTGAGTGGTAAAAATGAGATACAGGTAACTTGACCAGTAGGCTAGACAACAGGACTGTAGAGCTATAGATCTTGCCTTCTGCAAAACAGACAGTAGCATACCATGTTATGCAAATATCTCAATCCTTGTCATGTGTACAGTAGCTCCTATTTGAAACAATCACCCATAGTTAGATCTACAGCTACACTGCTTAAAAGTGGATTAAAATTGGCTCTATTCAATGAACTATCGTACTATCAGCCATCGTACTCACAAATGTATTTGAAAGTGGTTTTTTTCTTTGTTTTATTTGTTCGAAATAAATATTCGTAAAACCTCACTATTTGTGCTTTTCCAAAATACTGGCTTTGAATTTGGCTTTACCCCTAATCCCTAGAAATAGCTATTCTATTAAATAACAGTATCAGTTAGTAAATAACTAGTCAAAAGTATCAGACAAAATAGATATATGGTAAATTAATACCTTAATACCTAACTGATCACATTTGTTTGTGCATCATCTGTGCACATCTGTGCAAACAAAACAAACATTTGTACTTCATTATAATTTGCTTTATTGAGGTTTATATTATATAAACATATTAAATCATTGCTTACCTGTTTGTCTTGTACTGTAATGGGCTGAACCGCTAATACGTAGATAATGTAACTCTGATGTGTTATTTCTCTAAAACAGCACACATTTTTCTTCTGCGTGCACAAAACGTGCACAAACGAGTCAAAGCACTCTGGTTCACATTCTCGTCATAAGCAGTGCCAACTTCCTGGATGTACTACGCACTAGGCCATTAACCTCTGTCTGTCTGTCTGTCTGTCTGTGTCTCTCTCTCTCCTTCCTCCCACTTGTAGCTGAGACCGAATCGCCCAGTGACGGCAAGCCGCTGGTGAAGCAGCCTGGAGGAAACGAGTTGCAGGAGGACCCTCACGAGCCACCGGTGGTGAGGGTGAGAGCAGGTCCCGTGGGGTCCGGCCTCCCCCTGCCCTGGAGCTTTGCACTCCTCCTTGCAGCACTGGGCTCACAGTGGACCCTGTTCTAATGTAGCCAACACACAAACACACACTCACCCCAACATCCATCACTACAAACACACAACCTGTGTCGACGGAGTGCAGGACAGGACTGCATTCGCTCTCAAATGCATCATGTTATACTGCACACAACTGTTGTCCTCTTCTGTTGCTTTATTGTTCTGACAATTGCACGCGTTGCCTGCCAGGCAACACAGTTAAGCTCATTTGAAAAGTGTCATCTGTCTTATTTCTTTTCCAAGGATTAAGGAATGCATGATAGATTGAAAGATCAATCCCAGCTGCCCGGCCCAGAATAACAGATTTGAAATGCTCTTACGATTGTGTACCTCGGCCGAGATTAGAATGTAATGACCTCACACGTAGAGAATGGGAACGCAAGCACGGCTGAAGTGATTTCGTGGGTGTGTATAGTATGTACCTGTATATAGGCTGAGTGATTTGATTAGAGTGATGCCATTGTATTTTATTATGATTCTAAAACCTTTCCCAACAAAATGCTCTTCACTGTTTTATCTCTAAATGGACCGTGCTTCTCTGCTCACAATATACACGTGTGTGTGTGTACTGTATGTATATACATATCTGTACGCACACAGCACATACTGTACATTACAAAATATCTCTATAGAGTTTTATTTTGTATAACATATAAATGGATGTATGTACAGTACATACCTCTCCAATGTCAACCTTATGAACACTTGGGAGGACACACTGGTATAAGTGTAGATTGTTGAGTGTACTTCTGTGTATTACACATCCATGGCTAATGTGTGTCTTTTCTTTTTCAATTGCACATGAATGCTTATACAGGCAACACAGTAATCAAAGCTGCATTATCCAAACATAATACACGTTTCTGTTTAAACATTTTCAATGACCTTCCACTAATGCTGTGATGTCACATATTGCTTTCTTTCTTTATAGCGCTAGTGTGTAAAATCTAGTGTCACTGCGAAATTTCATATTGTACTTCAAAACCTCTTGTTTTGGACTTAGTCTTTCCATGTACCGTATACGTGGAAAATACCTAAGCAGAATTATAGGTTTGCCTTCAATCCCTCGTTTAAAACGACTTCCATGTGGAGCTGCACAGCATTGTTCTTGGATTCAGGTTGAAAGCACTCCCCATGTATGTGAGTGATCGAGGATCTTTCGATTGATCCAGAACAGCGAAAGCCATTGAAGAAGTCCCCTTATTAATCTTTCCTCTGAATATTATATTGCAAAACCAAATGACTATAGTATATTATAATACCCTGGTGTCTTCTCATAACTTATATGATATGAAGACCTTAAACAGTTGATTTAGCAAGCGCGCTGTAAAATTAGGGATTTCTGCAATGGCTACTTCACTATGTATCTCAGTGTGTACGTACAACAGGAGAATTAACCTAGCTGTGCAATGTGGGTAGTCTGCTTGTATTAACAAGGACGATGAATGTACTCACAATTGCAATATACAGTATTACAGCTGAAACAACCTTGTTGATCAACATAGGCTTAATTTCCTGGCAGAGCTAATGTACTGTTGAAATCTAGAAACAGTCATACTTCTATGAAATAACCCCTGTTGAAAAACCCAATCTCCATTTATTTCGCAATACTGTAGCAACATAAATATAACAGGTTTCTCCATGTACGATGTAAATGAGCTTCTGTTACAGTAGCTATAAAGTCAGCTAACCATAAACTGGCGTATCTCTCACGGCAGTTAACAATGTCACTTGCCCAGTTGAATTACATGCAAATGAATGTGATTACAATAAAACAAAATGTATTGTATAGGCAATGAGAAGTAACAATGAGTAGTAATATATGTGCGTTTGGGGTTAAAATGTCACATGTTTTGTACTGTATTCATATGGGCCTAATTCTTATCAGGGCATGTTTTCATGTCCACTACATACGTTGTTTCTGACTGGCCTGATCACTTACAGTCCGATACAGTAGCATGTGTATAAATGTATATATTTAAAGTCAATTTTGTTTTGTGTTTTATTGCATCACTTTTGTATGGGAACGGTATGGAATGGTATGCTCTATTAAAGGTACACACCTTTACTTTGCTCTTGATAAACTCCTTTTAAGAAATAATGTCATTATAATATAAATTATAATAGATTTGTTTTCATTTTATTTTAGATGTCTGATAGAACTTTTAAAAAATGTATTCCTCTGTTTTCATAATATAATATTGTCACAATATATTATATGTCACAATCCTTCTCTTCTATCAAATTTCAAAGTACATTGCATTTTGGTTTTGCTCAGCGTTACGTCTAGGCTATTTCATTTGGCGTATATCACAAAACCTGCAGAGACCATTTCCTTGTCCAGTTGCTTGGCTAACATACCCTGTCTAGACTGGCTGCGGTTAGGGAGGGAGGAGTCCATTTTGCAAGGGTAAGCAGGGCAGTCAGGTCAAAGGAGTCACAGTCTGACCTTCTCTGTTTGCACCTAGGAAGCCCCTTGCTAAACATATACCAGCATCTGTGACTAATGCCATTCGGCCTGTGCCAGGCTTGCACCATGAATAGAGGTAGAGGGGGAGGACATGAATAGTCTCGGCGCTGGAAGGACCGTGGCAGACTATCACCCGCGATGACAGCCGTGTCGACAGTGACAGTTTGCTCAGTTGATGTGTTGCTGACCCACTGGTTGCTGGCTTGTGCGGGTGGGGGAGGTTTTTAGCTATTTACAGGCTGTAATTGCCCCAAATTAGCCATTGCTGTCAGCTCCAATGCTAGCACTGCTGGTACAGTAGCTTAGCTCAGCTTCAGTACGGTGCGTAAACATAAAACAGACAGACGAGGTGGCAGTGTTGGCAAAAGCGGAGGCATGTGTCCTGCGGGACATCAGTGGTGCAATGCACCAGCTGCACTGCTGTGGCATCCAAATAAAGATTGAAGGAGTGGGATTTTAGGTCTCACTAAAGTCACTCTCCACATGATATATCATGCAGTCATCATTAAAGTGAACATTTAACATTGTTCATCCTGGGTTGTAATCATCATCGATATAACCTTCAGTAGCCACATGAGCTGTGCGGACTCATATTTAATGCATAGGCTATAGCTGTAACTGCAGATTCATTGGAAGTGACACTCACAATTGGTTATCATGCTCATATACTTGGTCTGGTTTATTTCACGTTGAGCGTGAGAGCATTTGATGGCAGTGCATCAAGCGACACAAGCCGCCTGCATCTCACCATGCCCACCTACTGTTAAAGCAATCGGCCTGGGAAAAACGAATGGCACTTTCCTGGCCAAGCAAACAATGTCCACACACACGATCTGAAACTACAAACCATGACAGATACACACCCACGATTTTATGGACGCAGCAGCCACAAGCAAGCCCATTTGATCCTTGGAGTTTATTTCATGCTTCCTATGAAACCGAATGTCTGGCTGGCAAGCTTGTGAGCACCGCCATTCCAAGGCCATCTTAACTCCTCAGCTCTAATGGGAGTGCCTGACAAAAGCCTGGTGCCTTCCTCTCATAACCTTAAGCTGCGGGTGACTTTAAAATCCGTCTGGGTGCACAAAACAACAAGAGCACTTTGAGAAAGGAAAAGAAAGTTTCTCGGGAGTCTAAAAATAACCGCGTGGTGTTTGTTTAGAAGGTCTGTTTGGGGACGTTTATGAATTAGCACACCTACACACATAGACATAGTGTGGGTGGGTGTAACAGAGAGTGTTAGGTGTAGCCTGGGGTCACAGCTGCTCAGCTCTATGTCTGAGCTATTTTAAATGCTAGCTAACATCAGCGCTTCAGCTCCTGTAGCTTGGTCCGACTGGCAGTTTATCCTCACGCACACATGCGTACATATCTTCTGTGGTACATGCACACACCCTACAAAACAATACCAGGGCTAAGAGTCATAGTATTTCCAATAGACATGCAGAAATGAACCAGAATTACATTACACACAGTTCATTGTTCCTGAAAGTACATCTCTACATTAGCTAGCGGCATGTGCCCTTTTCACTAAAGCCTGACTGGTGTAGTGGTATGACAGCACAACCCCCTCCCAGATTGTCTTACCTTTGCAGCCTACAGCATCAGAGAGAGAGAGAGAGAGAGAGAGAGAGAGAGAGAGAGAGAGAGAGTGTGTGTTCAGTGAGTGAGGAAGGCTCTGGAAATAGCTTTTTCAAAGAGCAGGAGCCTGTGAGGTAGAGGGTATAGGGTAATAAAGGAGGACCTGTGGCTGTTCCCATTCACAGTTCTCCTTCGTAGGTTACAGCTATCCGCCACTGTCCATCACCTTCTAGCTAGCGTTAGCTTCTGAGCTCTAGCTAATTAGCAGCACAGTCAAAGAGCTCTCGATCTGACCAGGGCCAATTAAATAGATTTCTGAAGTGACAGGCCATCAGCAGCCCTGACGGCAACAACAGGACAACAACAACAACAAACAACTGATGGCCTGATCCATCTGATCCACTGATTGGCCTCACTTGTCAGCTCTTTTTCCCATCATGCAGTGAGAGTGGTTGGCAGAGGGCGGGTAAACAGTGGCAGGAGGTGCCAGTTGCCATAGGGATGTTGTCAGCGGCCCTGCCTGCGGGAAAAAGGTAATAACAAAAATACCCAACAAGTTCCAGCACATGTCGACTTTGTTCCATGGGTGGCTAACCTGGTGTGGCCTGATACGCTGCACAACCCTGAGGTAATACAGTATGGCTATAACTGACATAACAACACATGCTAACGGCCAGAAACACCTTTGGGTATTTACGCAATCAGGATCATTAATGAACAGTCGTTATTACTCAAGACTCCAAAAGACAGCTTGCTGAAAAGACAGACGTCACTGGCAAGTATTTCTGGAAGAGCATTAAAATAAACTGTAGGTACACAATAGCACACAGCAGCCACTCAGCCAGTCAAATAACGTTGTATCTTGCAGGAACCGAACTCCTTCTGTGATTCAAATCAAATGGAAGCAGACACGAACACAACACAAAGGACAGCATCTGAGCTTTTGCACTAAGAAAGTCAATGGCAATACATACGCACATGCACGCACACACACATTCGCACACACGCACGCACGCACGCACACACACACACACACACACGCACACGCACACAGACACGAAGAACTTCCCCACCATAGATACATTTAAATACTGGAGAAGGGATTGCAGTGGTGGGTACACATTCAATTCACTTGAAAAGCTGGCTTTCTGAACATTATTAGACATTCATTAAAAATGCAAATTCGCCGACTTTAGCATATTTCTCCTTTGAGGTATAATTAATATCGCAAGCACGTGTATGCAATGATACGTTATGTCCTTATCCTTGGTGAGGAGAAGAGGAGAGGCGTGTTCAGTAAGGAGGAGTTGTCACTATAATGTACTGTGGCTTAATAAGGGGACACATTTGCCACAGTGAAAGCTGGCTGTTAGCAAGCAACAGCCATAAAGAAATGTGGCCCCTGCTAGTGTCACCCCTTATCTCTGGCTGGAATGTTGAGGCATGGCATCAATTAAGGTGTGGTGTGTTTGTGTGTGTGCGTGTGTGTGCGTGCGTGTGTGTACAGCGCATCATAGTTTGGCCATGTGGCTGCCTCTCCGTATGTGTGTAGTGTCAGTGTGTCCGTGTGCACGTGTGTGTGTGTGTGTGTGTGTGTGTGTGTGTGTGTGTGTGTGTGTGAAGGTGTTTGCTCGTTCCACATGTTCAAGGCTGGCCGGTGTCTCATGCAGGCACCCCTGTTAGCCACACTCTTGTTTGGCACAGTGCAGACACCTCCTCCCTTGAGTCCAAAGGACGGATGGTGGGAACACTCCTCCACAGCTCCCCTGGGTACGTCTCATCTCCCCGCCAAATATCTGTCTCTCCCTCTCTCTCCCTCCCTCTGTCTCTCTGTCGCTCTTTATCTCTGTCTCTCTCTCTCTTTTATCACTTTGGAATGTTGGATATGCGCTGCTGAATAAACACGTACATTCCCGTGTAGCAATCGATCTGTTAAGCCCATTCTCTCCCCAAGGATGTTACTGTGCACATTTGTTTTTCCATTCGCACAGCCACGCATCACCATGGTGATAGATAGGCATGTTGTTGTTGTTGAGAGTGATACTGATTTATTTGTGTCACAAACCCTCTTTCCTTTTACTTCATCGGACAGTTGTTGTTGTTGTCCTGTCATAACAGAAAGTTTAATGTAGTAGTAGTATTACATTTAACATGTATTGCCATCCCAGGTTAGAAATGTAGGTTACAAAAACACATTGAATAAATAGGCTACCAGCTGAGACATCGCTCAGCTTTGAAGAAGTGTGTGTTTTCGAGAAACAATGGAGGTCACAGTGGACAATGGAAACAAGGGAATCAAACAAACACAAAACAAATACAAGTCTGTGTTTGAAACTAGTGTAAGGAATCGACTGTACTTGAGAGTCAAGTGCGTGTGTTGGTGTGCTTGCGTGTGTGTGTGTGTGACCATGGATGGATGAGTGTGCTGATAGTCTGCAGCGTCAATTGATTGGCCGTGATTATGGATCCAGGAAGGCCTGCTGAGGCCGACCCTGCAGGGCCTGAGAGCAGGGAAATCAATGCAGCAGGGCTCCCTGGTCATCGGTCAGATGGGCTCACCCAGCACACACACTCATGCCCTCCTCCCGCCACAGAGGGCCATCAGCAGGGCTTCCTCCTGTGCCCACTTCTTCACAGTTACAAGGGAATGCGCGTGAATATGGAAATAAATACATATTTAGTTCTACTTCTTCCTGTGCAATATTAATATTAAACATGTCTATCTTAATAATGACATGCTTTGTTGCTGTTGCTGTTTACTGTGAAGATATTTGAGAAAATGTAAAGATTTTAAAAATTATGTTATTGGGGATGTATTGGGGTCATTCTGTGCTAATAATGAATGCTTTTGTGGCTCCATACCTGTATCACCATTAATTATAGACTGAATGCAAACGCAAATGCAAAATGCTTCTGTTGTAAGTAGATATGCTACCTAGCAGCAAGGGCTTTGCTAAATCGAACAAGTGCATTTATTAACGTTGTAAAAACACTGGAGGGTGATGAGGATTTCCTATTCCCCAAGGGACACCTTCCTGAAATGATTAATGATAACATATTCCAAGCTCATCCCAAATAAACTGTATAAAAGAAATGTTTGTCAAAAACTGATGCAGCCATTTTCTAATGTTGTATTGTGTTTTTAAGGGGGTGTTTAAACCTCCGCGGAAGGGTTTGGTCTTGTGTGGGAACATGGTCAAGTCTCCCCCGGAGCTTGGAATAATGAGATTAATGACAGAAGCTAGACGTTTTGTCAATCACTAAACAAAGACAGAGCTTTCACAGGGAATTGCCTGTGAAATTACATGTCAAAGATTAGAATACAAACCATGTGAATTTTAGCACAGGGTTTTACAATGAGGCCGTAACACTGCTGTGCTTAGAGATATCATGAGCTATGACCTTTTAATGTCCCTACAGTACACAGTTCACAAATGAAATAGCAAGCCGTGCATTCCAGACATCATATAAAACATGCATATGTTCATGTCTGAGGCAACAGGCATAAAATATCTAATGCAATTCCACATCCCAAGCACACATAAAGCACTGTGTTAGGTTTACTGGTGTAAGCAACGCTCTCGTCAAGAGAGTCTTGTAAATCAATGATGAGACGCACAGCACTTTTCCACACCAGGCTGTAGGAAATGTAGGCACCGCATTATGGCTTCATTTGAAACCCGGGCAAAGACACTGTTTCTCAGTCTCAAGCTACACATTTGTTTTACCATTCAGTTTACAGCTCCATATGACGGGGAGTGCCGAGAAGCATCCATCTAAATGGCGATTCCCCATCGGGTCTGTTTAGAATACGCCGAATACGCAAGCAGACAGGCTTTCTAACAGAACCCTGCCAGCCGACCAGACTGGGTGCCTTTGAAAAGTGTCAGACGAATCATGACAGATAGCTGTTTACATTTCCACACGAAGAGTAATCACTTGTACACAATGTACCATCCGTTACTGCGGTTCCACTGGCAGGGACACATCCCTGCGCTACTTAATATCGCTCCTTAAAAGTACAATAAAGAGGCGCAAAGTAATAAAGTGTGCTTGTGCATGGGGATTTGTTGAGGAACGCTAGAACAGTGTGTGGCAAGAGTGGGATACAGTGGGAACAGTGGGAAAATACTGTAATCATGTTCCTTCATATAGATTGGATAGTGTCCAATAGTGTCTCAGGACTCACTGAACAACATTTGACAACAACATCTGAATGCATAGAATCCACCCTTCTCTTATTATGTTTAAGAGCCCTGGGGAGAGGGTGTCCCAGACCCTCTCTCTCTCTCTCTCTCTCTCTCTCTCTCTCTCTCTCTCTCTCTTTCTTCCTGGTATGTGCCAGGGTTTCAGTGAAGAGGGGGAGAGGCCTATTTCCACCTGCTCACATTTCCCTTGCCTTCTATCAAGCTGCAGGTCATGGTTCTTGCAATTGTTACATTATAACTGTCTGTTTAGCTTGTTTATTTAATTTATGGGAAACCACTGGGTCCAACAACACACCTGTAGAACTGCCCTCTTGTTATGACAATGACTAAAGGAGAAATTAAACCTAGAATTCAACATAGTACATAATATGAATTATGATGCATGAGGAATATCCTGTGAATATGTTTTGTGTATGCGCCATCATTGGTCTAAGTAATTTGAGAAGAGGACATGTCATTCTATTTATGTCTCTGTGACAAAAAAAAAGACTATGTTACAGTCAAGAGAATAAGTCATTTTTGTGCCAGACACATCTTCACGAGGGTGAGAAGTATGGGCTTATTTAATCCTGAACTTCCTTTAATTGGGCAGGACAAACTTGTCCAGCCAGAACAGTGACTGTGGAGATGTCAAAGTAGCTACAGTATGTCAGATCGAACTAGTTCTTAATTTGTTCAAGCATTACCAGGTTTATTAAATGCTTCTTGGGTTTTTCTGGTAAGCAAGCACTGCAACAACAACATACAGTACTCCGAATAAAGCCAGTTTAGGGAATCCAATTTCAACACAGTAAAGTAGTGATTCAATGTAATACTGGTATAAGCTGCAAGTTACCATTACAATAGGCAGACCCAAACTACACTCAAGATCGTGGCCATTACCTTGTTTTAATAGATACAGTAAACATAGAACTTCTAACTGCATACATTCCATTTGTATTATATTACATGTACAGTTACTGTACTGTATGACAGCAAGGTCACAAACATGAAGAACATGTTAGATTAAATTGTTTCAGTAAACGTACATGACAAACAATTTAAAGTTCTACTAAGTCAGAATGACGTTACACAGTTTAGAACTCCTCCCCTGGTTTTATGATATAACTCAAAACAGAGCGGCTACAATAATAGTAAATGAGTGGGCTTGATTGAACTTGGTTACTTCCACAAATACATAGCTACATGAGATCAAGTGGTTACACTGGAAAAAACTACCCAGTATAATCAATGACTGAACAAAAGTACGAACAGACTGAACATGAGGTGGTTACTGGACGGTGTGAGCATCTTCAATGTCTCTTTTCCTCTGCAACAGTTTGAGTTTGCACTGCAAGAGGCCGATGAGGATGGTAGCTAATTTATCCCATCAGACGCATGACAAATTGAGGGGCTGAAATATTTATATGGGAACAGCATGAGGGCAAACGAATAGAGTAATTGGATGAAGATGGTACAGGGAAAAGGGGGATGCCAGCTCTAGGCATGTCATGACACAGCTGTTGCGTGAGATAAATTATAGAGAATCAGAGAAAGGTCTTATGTCAAGTGATATTGATACAATTCAGTGCTGTCAAAAGTCTTAGTGAATAAAGTAGACGTACAACCTTTTCCATTAATGGTTATGGAAGTTTGACACAAACACAAATATTAGAACACCATGCTCAAACACCACTGGTGAGTTTGTTCTCACAGATAGTGTTTCAACTGGGTTTAGCAAGTTAAGGGACACTCCTCGACTTGTGTTAACAATTGCCCGCCTGGGGTTTGAAACTCAAATAGGACATGCCCCTCCCACCCTTGGCATTCCCCCCACAGAGCGTCAATGCTAAACCACTCAGTATATCCTCGCCTACAATCCCTGTTATCAAAAGTAATTTACCCAAGTACGTGTGTTTCACAAAGTGAGTGCGGGCCGGAAACGTCAATGAACCAGCTTATAACAGCAGGGCATCAGCTACTGTAACACCAAGAGTAATGATGATGATATTATTTGTCTTTATTATTTATATTCATGTCTGTGTTGGCAATTAGGAACATGTCCGACAGGGTAATTACACAGAATGCACTGCAATACCAGCGTCCACATTGAGAGTTAAAGGCACAACGCAGTAAAACCACAACAACAACAACAACAACAACCACGGTATGTTAGCCTAGCTAGCCCTACCATGAAACAAGGAGTAGGATCTGGGTGAGTTGTTTTCTGTAATTCTAACCCTCTGTTTGCCCTGCATTTTTTTTAGACCCTATCTATTTATTCTATTTTTAGGGAGGCAATTCTCTCCACTTTAAATAAATCTCCTCAACATTTCTCTCTATTTTACTGCTTTCCTTCCCTATGTTACGCATTTGCACATATTCCCTCTATTCTTTAAACCTTTTTATTTTTTTGTTTCTCTACATAAGTCCCTTTCTGCTTGCCATCAAAATGTATGGTCTTTATTTCATCCTTTGCCTTTGGTCACGGGGAAGGAATCTGTGCGTGGAGATATGCAGATCTGTTGTTGCGCTGCTCTGACAGCGTTAGCACGGACACTGGGCGAATGTGATCAAAGACTGATATAGAAGCATATAGCAGCAAGCGGACAGGCACAGAGAAGGACAAACATGGGGGAAACAACAATGAAGCCAGGTTCGCTACGCGCATTCATTTTTCATTGCCATGGATAAAGTGGCCTGGCCCAAACAGATGCAGTCCTTGCGAGCAGTTGGCTAAGGGGAGAAAGTAGCTGGAGAAAGTGGGAGGACAAGGGAGGAGAGAGTCAGAAGTGAGGGGAAATAAATAAAAGATACCACGAAAGGGACAGCAGAACGAATACGAGATAAACCCAGGGAATAATCTTCACCTCAGTGAATGTGCTGAACTCAGGCTAATCGCTGACAAAATAACCCCGTGATGCTAGATGGCTGATGCTGCCTGTGCGAGTTCCTGAGCAGGCACAGACCGAAACAGAAACTGTGGCTTTATACAGAAAACCACTGAGGCTTGGAGTTAGTCTGGGTAAGCCTGCAGCTCGTGCGCTGCATGGTTTCAACAGAAGGGCAGAAACCCTGAGTGCGGGAGTGTACCCCCGGAAAAGCGCTTTTATACTGCCTTCATATGTACAACTACAACACACGTTTGAAAATGACCAATCATTTCTTTTGTCTCCTCACACGCCACTGCCTCTTGGGCGGCAGTGGGTAAGGCGGGGCGACAGGCGACTGAGAAGCCGCTGGTTCAAACCCCGCTAACTCCTCACCAAGTGTTAAGGTGTCCTTGAGCAAGGCAACCCAACTGCTCTCAGTGGCCAGTGTGTGTGAATGGGTGAATGTGAGGCAATCATGTACAGCGCCTTGAGTGGCCGGTAGGTTAGAAAAGCTGTATAATGCACTCCATTTGCATTTCCTCAGTGCTCACCGAGTACAACTGCTGTTGTGTGGGAGCCGTATTCCCTGTCGTCCATCTCCTTTATCACTGCAACGAGACTTCTCCGTTCCTACAAGGTGTGGTCTACTACCGCTGTGTCTGTGTACCGCACCAGTGTTAAATGTGCACACTGGCAGTTGTGCATTGTGCACCCATGCTGCCCCGCATCCTCACTCCCCAACCGTCTCCCTTTGCTACCGTTCTGCCTCTCCTCAGCCCCCCCACCCCCTCCTCCCCACCAACCCCGCCCACCCCTCTCCTTCCCCAGTGTCCTGGTCCTCATTAGAGGGCCTTTCATGGTCAGAGCCAGTAAAACTTCAATAGGAAGCAGTCTGAAGAAAGCTTTACTGAGCGTTAATTACACCATCTCCATGCCAGACAGTGGAGGCCAATCAGCCCCCAAAAGGCACAGCCGACCTATGGCCACATGTGGGACACTCACCCTCAGACATATAAACGCACACATGCCCAGACACACACACACACACACACACACACACACACGCATACACACACAGGCACACAGACATGGACTCAAAAGTACATGCGGACACATGTACACATACACATAACAGGACATAAAGTCACAGACGCCAAAACCGTTTTATTGGCTCGTACACACAAAACAGGCAGGCCTAAATGGTCAACACACACACACGCACACACACACACACAAACATACACCAGAGACCACTGAGACCACTTAGCCTTGTTAACTCTCTTTAGGCCACATGTGCAAATAACCCTGTCCAGACGACAGTAAAGTAAAAAAAAACAAAAAAAACAGTGGAAATAGACTTTGGCTACTGTGTTCTTCAATTCTTACCCATAACAGAATGTCAATACTTGCTATAGGCACAATTTTTGCCTATATAATCATCTGTGGGCCGCTAGTAAGCTAGGAGGTGTAATTAATGTTGACTCATGGACCATTTCTGAGCCGAAATACTGGCCAGTGAGAGCAGCCATTTGTCAGTTTGCGATACGCGAGTGTCACGTCCTCTATGTTTGGACTCACTCAGTCACGAGTACCGGCCTAATTATAGAGTAACATTGCCTAATGTATTCATGAACGTCTGCCTGCCTTCTGAAATAGAATGATGAGCTGGCAACGACTGTTTGTTCCATACATATCTCCTGCTTTCTTCTGTTTGTTTTCTTTTTTTTCCCGCACTCTGTCATGTCCGTCTGTCTGTCTGATGGCCAGCCATCGCAAGCCGTGGCAGGCGGCATTCCATTTCTCTGCAGTGACGTGTGGTGGCATCTCTGTCCCCAGGTGGATCTGTAAATGCCAGTGCGTAACCCACAGGAGTGAATTCACACGCTGAGATGGTGAAACAAATCCATTTACCACATACATTTACAATAAATGTATGTAAACGCTGTTCCTGTATTTGATCAAATTAACGGTGGATGTGAAGCAATTTAAAACTGTCGTTGTTGCATTAAAAACCTTGCACCAGTAATTTGGGTAATATTTAAGATAACATACTATTGAAGGGGAATTATGCTGGAACTGGAAATTACTTAAATGCATCTATGGGCTGAGAAGGTGACCTAACGAACCAAGTGAAAACACTTGTTTTGTGGGTGGTATTAGGCTATTACAAATATGTTGTAAAGTGCTTTACAGTAGCTTCAGAAAGGGCTCCGGTTTTGCAGGGATGAGTTTTATTGTTCAGAGTAAGTTACCGGAAAGTGAAGAGAGTTGAGAGGAGACAGCCATCATAAAGAACACTAAAGTGAGGTGTAGGATACAAGCAGAGCATTAGAACAGAAACATGAATACTGAGATACCTCTTACCCACACCCTACACAGAGGCAGTTTGCCCAGTGACAGCAAGGGAGACAGGAGACATACATGTAGTGTATCTAAAGTAATGTGTGTGTAGTAGTAGTAGTAGTAGTAGTAGTAGTAGTAGTAGTAGTAGTGTGTGTGTGTATGTGTGTGTGTGTGTGTGTGTGTGTTTGATTTAGCTTAACTACTGTGTTATGTGTCGTGCCTGTAGGAGATAACACATTTGAAAACTTGTTTAAAAATAAGGGCTATTAGTGCCTTGTTTCCCATACCCTCAAGTATCCTATAGTCTAAATGGGCACAGACTTTGCATTTTTGAATCAAAACATTGTACACACACAGAGAGATACTGCGACAATTCAGCGGCAGACAGGTAAACCTTAAAAGGCACAGGGCAAGTTGGAACTTGCTTGCTATTTAATTGCACCTCGTGGAGTGATGGCGTACAGTAACACATACACACACTGGCCTACAGTACAGGTCTGTTTATTGGAGGAGAGGTGCTTAACTTTGGTAGTCCCACCTGTGCTGTGACATCTGGTGAGTAGTCACATACATTTCACCCATGTATTTAACCACGGTCTACAAAGAAAAGCACATAAACTAAAAAAACAAAGTTGCTCTAGCAGACAAACTATAAAATATGTATGTTTATTTGTTATTTATTTATGTTGTCTAAAGTTATATTCCCCGAGGTGAAATAAAATGAAAACACAAGTAGGGAAGCATTGATTTTCCTGCAGTGTCCCTCTCCGTCTATTTTCTCTACTCCCCCTATCTCTCTTTTTCCCCGCCTCCTCCCATTCCACCAAGTGGCAGGGCAGGCACAACGTCTTCCGTAAACCTGAACGAGCTGCGTAACAATCTGTACGCACCCTGACACAAATCCCACGGGCTGTCATTACCGGTATGCATGCGACGCAACTTGAGAGGCTATCCTGGCTGCACGGCATAACACTTTTACTGTTTTCTGCATGAGTTTTGAATTTGCCACTTCACTTACATTTTATATCCAACACTTTTCTCTATTCCTTACCCCCAGGTAAACCAGCACTGTATAAACCTCAGTGACAGTGGATTGGGTTGACATCGGCAGAGATTCCGGTTATTTGGAACACGAGTCAAGGTGGTTACAGTAGTTGAAAGAAACGGGAACTCTGCTCTGTGAAGAGTCGCCCTGTTTCCGTGCAGCAGTGCGCAGAGACTCGCCCGGCAGCAACAGCAGGAGCAAGGAGACAGGGTAGTATCGTTCAGCGGTCTGTAGCACTTTTTGGCGCACGGCTTCTAGCGGTTAACCGGACTGGTGTCTCCCGTCGAACTGAGCACTTCGTTCGGATTTGCACTTGGCGGAGTAGGCTAACAGCTCAACTGCATCTCTTAAGTATGGATTCCCTCATCACAGCGGCTCTCATATTGTTATGTATAACGGCACCGGCTCACGGGGACAAAGGGGCCAGCAAAGCAAAGAATTGTTTGGATATCAAACACTTTTACAGCGGGAAAGGATTTCCTCTGGATGACGTCCCTCAGTCTGAAATATCAGGTACATTTAAGTTTCAACAACCTATGTCCTCGCATTACCACATTGTGCGCACTAGTTCATTGGAGCCGATTGTTGCACCTGCAGTGGCACGTAATGTAGGTTAATTTAAGCCCGGTGCCCTATCATTTATTACATTGTATGCGAATAAAATATGTCAGTCAATATATAATATAATAACCTACCCACTTCAATGTGGCCAGTATCTACTAGTTTAAATTGGTACTAAAAAACTTGTCAGACAGTTGTTACATTGGTACATTTCTAGAGGTGTTGTTCAGTATTTAGTTATATCTAGCTGATATCTTGAATGAGGAACTATGGTTAGATCATTTAAAGAAAATGGCATGGCAGGGCAGCCACAAAATATACAGTAAGAAGAGATGCTTATTCGTCCATACCTGACATAGACATAGACATAGACAACACCCCTCTTTCCATGTATTCCATCACCAGGCTAAATAAGTCATTCCTGGTTTTCAGGACTATTTACAAGTAGTCTACTTCTAGACCTACTTACTCACTGGGAATGGACAGACAGTCACATGTCATAATCACATAAATAAGATGTTGTGCACTATGTCATGGTGATGTCAGAGGATGTTCATAGACTCCGTCACAAGTCTCCCTTCAGTTCAAATGATTATATTGGCCTTGCCTCGAATTCCTTTCCATGCACGCACACACGCACACACACGCACACACACACACATACACACACACACACACATATACACTTTTGCAGCTGACTCCAGTTTCTGCTTCTACAAGTGTGTTGACAATGGTGTGCATGAAAACGAAGAGAAAGGAGATTATGCCCAATAGTTCCACAACTGCTTTCCTGGTTCAAGGTTAGGCAAGAAAGAAATTAGGTCAGTATAACCTGATATTGATGATATTGAAGTAATTATGTCTACATGACCTTAAATCGGAAACACATAACTAATAAGTTCAACAGCTGCTCAATAACAATTAATGAGAACCTTAACATATGAACTTAGATCGCGTGCGGATAATTCTTTCATCTGCTACTTCCAAGTCAGAGGAATATACACTTAACCCAAGAAAATCTCTAGGGGATTTTTTGTTTTCCGGGATATAATGGTTTATCGTTTTTCCATGATATTCAAATCCTTTCTTTAAGGACTGTTACTGATGTAACTGAACAGAATGCAGTGCTCCACTAGTTACCAGCCAACGATAACCTGCACGGTTTACCACTGTGGCACTATAGAACAATGTTCTAAGGTTAGACTATGGCACTATCATCTCAAGGGGAGATCAGTAAGGATACACATGCTACAGTATATGCTGTATGCCCCAGTCCATTTGAGATGCACTTGGAAAATGCTAAATGGTGAAAGAGCCTTGTGAAATATTGAAAACGGCAAGAAGTGTACCATACTTGTGTTTAGTGCATTGAACATTTTTGATTACAGTAGCAAGCGTGAAGCAATAAGTCTCTTGTTAACCAGAACACATTTTCCTTTTACATCAATACATTCACAGTACACCATAATAACTACTGTATGCATGAGAGAAAGTGATGTCCTGAATCAAAGACATAAATCCTTCCTAGCAATTACCCTGATATGAAATAGCTGGGATTATAGGATGCAAGGGTGGGGCGGTAATGTGATGAAGCTGTTACCTCTTCCACCATGCTGTACATCATAAACTAGAGAATGCCTAAGTGGTAATGGGACACTCTTAATCACATTGATTGACCAATGGCCAAAATGTATTGATTGACCAATGGCCAAAATGTATAAATCAAACAGTAGAATTAACATTGACGCTTCCTTTGTCGAATACATTTCTTCCAAATAGCTCTAATCTATATTTATGTTCAGGAGCAAATCTATCTTTTCATGACAGTGTCAATTCCTCTGGTTTCAGTCAATGTACAGAGAGCCAACATGCCTCCGGTCAACACTGCCATACAGAGGAATTGGTACAACAGTGAAATAGACAGACAGGACAGGAAGGGGAAATACAGACAAATTCTCACATGACGAGAAATAGACAGAAATGGAGGAACAAAGAGCGATGGTTGAATCATTTGAGAGACAGAGGGACAGAGGGTGAGAGAGGGAGGGTTGGAATGGAGGGAGGAGGAGAGCAGGGCTATGTCTATATCCAATATTTCTCTCCGTGTCCCCTGTCTCTTGGCTTGGGATCATAAATAACACCTTGTACGCTCCAGCCCGGCATATTAAACTGCTCTGTAAAATATGAAAGCCCTAATTTATGCCTTCAAATTATGAGCCGCCTGAATGTTGATGACATTCCCTGACATTTGCGAGATGGTCGTTCCTGCTGCGATGCCAGGGTTTCATCGACCTCACGAATTAGCTGGGCCTGACTCAAGGTCACTATCACCCCAAATTACTCATGGAGGACAGGAGACAAATGAATGTGCCACAATTTGACAACATTAAATTTACTTGTTGACTATCTCAAATCACTGTCATTTCTTTATTAACTTTTTTTTTAAGCTACAGTATGTACCTGTAAGGATACTTGCTGGTATGCATAAATACTTCCCACACTACTATTTGGGCTATAGCCTGTGCTTAAATTGTAAATGTTATGTAAATTAATAAAAATGAACATACGGCACCTAAACACAAGCTTATTAAAGAGTTTAGTGCATTAGCCCTCCGTTCCAAATCTGGTATGGTTTTTAATGTGAGCTCACGGTTAAGGATATGAGAGATTATTATCCAACATCTTTCTGCACGGTCACTATTTATTTTCTAGACATCTAACCTTTAAATTGTTATATTGATTGCAAGATTGATTCACCATCTCTTGACTCAATTCTTCTGAGAAAAAAGATGAAAGGAGATAATATGGCTTTCATATGGACGAACGTCACAGACCTTTGAATTGTCAGCTGCTTATAAGTCATGTGCCCTTCACTGGATGAAAAGCCCTATTGACGATTCCAGCATGATAAGCTTTTGTTGCACCAGTGGTTACTTGACCTTGGGAACTATGTAGTTCCAATGCAGCAGTTAGTGCTTTTGACATAAGTGTCATATCTGTGTCTTAGTTCTGTAATACGTTTCGTTTGTCTACGGCTCCTCACCAATCTACCAAAATAGGCAATTGATTTTTGTGCGGCTAATCCATCTCCTCCCTGAACTGCCCTCTCCCTGTCCAGCCTTGTCATTACAGCCATGATGACTTAACGATCTGTTATTTCAGCCAGTGACATCTTTTATCTCTCTGATAAACTCACAGATAGAGAGTTGCCAGACACTGCTATTGGGCAGCTAGCTAGCTAGCTACTAGACACACAGGGCACACACTGGAGACTGTGCCAGAGATGGTAGCCTTCCCATGGTGCTTGAGAATGCTGCTACCAGCTGTGTGTATGTCACCCTGTGCTATGTCATCCCTTACCAGTGTTTGGTAATGATATAGTGGGTTTGGAGCTACAGGCCTCCTTAGCGGGCCTGCCAGGAATGTGCTGTTGAGTACAGACCGGCTTGCGGATGGAAACATGGGCTGATCAGTAAGGTGGCCGACAGCAAAATAAAGAATGGGAACATTTTGAGTTAAATGGTAATGTATTTTGTGTGTAGTTGTGCTAATAACAACTACTGTTTATTGTTAGTGCGTGCATGTACATTACAGTGTGTGTGTGTGTGTGTGTGTGTGTGCATCAGTGTGTTTGAGTGGATATTAGCTCATACTGCTTGAGGCACTTGGGAACATGCACGCATGTGCCCACGCCCACCCACACACGCACGCACACACACACACACACACACACACACACACACACAGAAAGACATCTTGCTGGTCATCTCTGGGATCTCTTTGACTGAGGCTAATAATAAAATAATGTCTGCTATGTGTCTGCTGCCCTCTACAGCACTCTCCAGCCAGAGGTTAAATGCAGACAAGAGACCACTGCTAGAAAATAACACTGCCGGCAGTATCGAGGCTCCATAGCCTGCCACAACACAGCAGACAATATCCCATAAAATACAGTATTTACAGTAGCTTTATATGTACAAAACTGGAACGAAAATCCAAATGAAATCCAAAATGAAACAACAGTGACATTTGTTGCGTATGACATATGCACCAATGTTTCACTTTAAAAGTTGAATAAATATACTCTACATAGACATTTGTTTTTTTTTGTTCATAACAGAAATATGTGAAAAAGCAAACCAATTTATATTGGGGAAAAATAAATATTTAAAGTGTGATATCATTGACATCAGTGTTTTGGCTCCTGTGTTAGTTACGATCCGCATATGACCTTTCCCATTGGCTTGCTGCTGTGTGAATGGGGATCATTTATTTAGTGGGAAATAAAAGGCTCGTTTGAAAGGCTCATGCATCTGTTGATCACCCAGCACACACAGATAAAAGCAACAGCTATTACTGTCTTACTGTAGACAGGCTATTCATTTGGTCGCAGTTGAATGCCAATAGAGCTGAGCCTGTGTGCGTGTGCACATGTATGTCTGTGGGTGTGCACATCACCTCACATGGGTGTCTATACTGTATGTGTGTTTGCCTAACAACTGAATACACTGGAGTTGGAGTTGTTAAAATGCTGAAGTCAGTAAGAAGCCTCTAAAGCATTAAGCCATAATGAGCTGCAGGGAGCATGAAACAAACCACAGTGTTTGATGTTCACCAGAGAGAGAGAGAGAGAGAGAGAGAGAGAGAGAGAGAGAGAGAGAGAGAGAGAGAGAGAGAGAGAGA